>MU227806.1:1180095-1207679 GCA_018584345.1 Thuja plicata | reverse complement strand
AAGATAGTGAATCTTTAACACATCTACTTGTTAGGGGATTATGCTCTTCTCTCTTTGAGAGAATCAAAAACCCAAAGGCTTGTGGATTTGGTGGAGTGAAGCTATCTCGGTGATGAACATGTCTTGAATGTTTGGGTAAGGTGAAGAGGTAGAGAAGTATGCTCTTCTCTCTTTAAGAGAATCAGAAAATTGGACCCTTGAATCCAAGCCAAGTTGTGTCACCTTTAGAGGGTCTGCTAGAAGTTGAACCTCCGGGAATGACCCAAGTGAGTACACACCTATCACCGGTGATTCCACCTCACTATAATAAAGTCTTCTTTTTTGAGTCTAAAGACTCCAAAGCCATGGTAACTTCTTTCTCATGATTTTGACTATCATCTTGAGAAAACCTTGTTTATCATACTGAGCGGCGCCGCTCCCAGCCTCTCGTGCAAGGGTGTATGACTTTCAAGTGTTGGTGTGGCTGTGAGGCCCCAGCTCTGTATCTAAGGCACTGAAGGTTATTTTGAAAGGAAGATGACTAGAAACTCTCTTAGTTAGATGCCTACCTGGATCACCTCTGAAAGAAGACATAATCTGTGCACAGGGAGAGGGAAGAATCTCTCCCCTAGATTCTCAACATAGGTATGCACCTAGATGCTTGAAGTGGTATATGACGTTGTCCCCTACTTTAAGGGTAACCTTCAAACATATATACTTAGTCCTTGGAAACACCAAAAACACAGCTGCTCTCTCAAGGGTGACACTGCTATGTGAGGTGCACGCATACGCATAAGACAATGGGGCACATATTTTGTCTTCTCCACAATTTTTTTGTAGGGATAACTAAGTATTTGTTTTGAGTCTTAAACTATCCAATCATGATCAAATAAAGACTCCCATGATTCTTCCAAGTTTCTTTGTCCTTGGTAGAATTGTTTACGACTATTGCTTGTCACTATTTCTTGATTGAAACTTCGTGTTTGTTAATGAGTGCTTGTCACCTCGAAACTAAGATTTCTGAACTGTATCATCATAAAATTGCCTTGAGCCTAGATATTCTGTTAGAGAATAGTCTTGGCTGTGTCTCAAAATCTGGTTTTTATCTCAAAAACTGAGTCTGTTTATCAAAGTCTGGAGTTTTCTAGCGCGAGATTTCAGAAACTGAGCACTTCCTCGTGCGAGCTTGCATTTTCTCACATGAAGTTGAGCACTTCCTCATGAGATGCAACACTTTCTTGCATGATTCTGTAGCCTAATGTCCTAAAAGAATGAGCTTTTTCCCATCAACTGGTGATTTTTTTGCCTGATCTGACTTTTATCTGGGATCTTTTTTCCTGTTTCCCTATTGTCTGCAGTATGAAACTGGTTGTTTCAAGTTGTGAACTAACTGATTCTTATTCAAAATTTTCTTGTCTCTTTGTCTCCATCCTATCTTTTCTATGTTTTTGTACCTTGTGACATGATAGTCACATCTCGGCTGTTCTAGCCACACTCTTGACGATTCGTGCCAGGTGCATCTCACACCTTGGCTGTTCTAGCTTATTACCTCTTTTTTTAATATTTCTAGAGACAAAGTTTTGAGTCAGATCCTAAGTTTCCTCTCATTTCATCTTTGTCTATGCCTTCTACGACTAGAAGCGGCAATATTTTTCCCATACACAGTTCTAGAATAGGTAGAAGTAAACCTCGTAATCAAGGAAAAGGTCATTCTAAACCCATTGTTCAACTTGATAGTCAAGAGGGATCCTCACATTGCTCTTCCCCATTTAGTATAGACTCCATTTTGAATTAGAAACTAGTGTTCCAGCTGTGTTCTAATCCTTTATTTCAAGATCAACATAATCCATTTCTTTCAGATCAACAAGGCTTCAAAAAGTCACCTGTTTGGGTTGACCCTATTGATGTTCCTCACTTCCTTAGTGATCCTTTTGTACATATCAATCCTTTTGATCTTGTCAACCCCTTTGATCCACCAAGAGATACATTGGCTACAAGTTATCAACTCGATACTCACAATCATAGTGAAGAGGTGCACATGGCACAATCTCATGTTAACGACATCGCAACTCCTTTTGATTACTTACAAAGTCAATATAGTGGAGTCAATGACCAATCTCAAAATGAGCAAGGTCAGAAAGAAGAGCAGCATCACCAGGGTCAAGATCAGACTCAAAGCATTTGTGAGATTCTTGGTAATGACAATGAGCCAATAACTCAAAATGACATAGATGCTGCAAAATCTAATAAAGCTCTTATCAAAATGATGGAAATACTCCTTGTGGAAGATAAAGAGAAATACTTTCTAGATTTGGCAAAACAAGGAGTTAAGATACCCTCAAACTTCCAAGTGGAAACGCTTGTGGCTAAAGAAGAAGAGAGTGAGACTACCAGATTGCATAAAGTAATTCAAGATATGCAAAATCAAATCAGCCAACTTATGAAGGATAAGGATAAACCCACACAACAATTCACGATGGAAAGCATCTGTCCTTTTCCTTTTGATAGGAGTATTCTTATGCCACCTTTTCCCAAAGGTGTAGAACTCCCTAAATATGATAAGTATCTAGGTACCACTGATCCTCAGGATCATTTGAGAGAATTTGGTGCCCTATCAATGGATTTCATGCATGATCAAACCTATTTGATGCGTCTCTTTCGCCAAATTTTGGGTGGACCTGCCATGGAGTGGTTTTCTCGACTACCCATTGGCATCAAGACTTTTGATGGGATTTCCAATCTCTTTATACAACACTATTCTCACAATATACAACATCCCGTCAATAGAAGGGACCTTTTCAATCTCAAGCAAAGGCAAGGGGAGCCATTCTTGACATTTCTCCAAAGATGGAGACAACTTTGCACTAAGTATCCTCACAAAATACCCGAATCTGAGAGACTCAATATCTTCTTGGATAATCTCACCCCTGATTTTGGGTATCAAGTACAACTTCAAGGTCCCCTTAATTTTGACAGCATGATAAAGCAAGCTGTGAGGATAGAGGCATTTATGGTTAAAAAAGGTGAATTGGCTTTGTATAAAGACAACAAACAAGGTTCCTCCTCTTCCAACAAAGATAAAGGGAAGTTTACAAACAAAAATAGGGATGTTGTGAATGATGGGGTGGTTGATAATGTGACTCTAGCTCCTTCAAAACCGATTTTCAATCTCACCTTTGGTATACAAGTGACAGAAGTTGTTGAAAAGGCTACAACAAACACTCAATAGCCTTCTAGATTCTCTAGCAACAAACCTTGGGCCCCACGACCCAAGCGTGAATTTACTTCTTTGGGAGAATCTCTTGATGTGGTTTTCAAAAATTTGGTGCAAAATTAGATTCTTTCTCCTTTGGAAAAATGTCTATACGATCAGCAACCATGACCCCATTGGTGGAATGACAACGCATACTGTGACTATCACCAAAACAAGGGCATACTGTGACTATCACCAAAACAAGGGTCATAAGACTGCTGCTTGTCTTCAATTGCATCGTAAAGTCCAAGATCTGATTGATAACCAGGTTATCATTGTGGAAAATCATAACAAGAATTTGGATCACCAGGAATTTAAAGATCCCTTTCCTCATCATGAGAAAGGCGAGTCTTCCAATGCTAAGAAAAATAATGCCAAGGTTAACTACGCACATACCACTTACAATAATGTCATCAACATGGTTGAACCTATGGAAGTGGAGTATTGTAATATATTTACTACCAAGGGGAGCGGGGATGCTTCTAATCCTAAGACCTTGTTCATCTTGAGAGGCCCTGAGTCTCAATTATCTGAATCTGAAACATCTCACGATTGCGCGAACGTTGTTACTAGATCCCGCGCTAAAATCACTATCAAGGGTCCTGACCCTCCTGCTGCTACATCCACACCGAAACATCCTGTGGATAAAACTATTATTGGCTCTGCCAACAAGACCATGAAAGTGGTCCCTGCACCTCCTACTGTTGGTTATAGCATTCTTGACCAGCTTCAAAGAACCAATTCTCAAATAACTATCTTTGAGCTATTGAAGAACTCGCCTTCTCATAGGTAGATTCTAGATAAAGTTCTCACAGAAGCTAATGTCCCCAAAGACATCAATCTGGATTAGTTTCAATCCATGGTGGGTCACTTGAATTCATCACATTATTTTTCCTTCTCAGAAGAAGATGATCACTCAATTAGTCACCCGCATAATGCTCCTCTACATATAAAAGTCATGATTGACAAACAGCTAGTCTACAATGTCCTTATTGATAATGGTGCTAGCCTTAATATTTTCTCCACTCACTTTCTTTCTCAGCTAGGTTATGGTGAATATTGCATAGATTCCCGCAAAAGAATTACTATCAAGGCCTATGATGAAGAAGAGAGAAAATCTAAAGGTTTGGTCATGCTAGCCATTAGGGTTGGACCAGTTGAAAGATATGTCACATGTCAAGTGCTAGACCTTCCTCTTGCATATAATATCTTGCTGGGAAGACCATGGATCCATGAGATGCAAGTGGTTCCCTCTACATACCATCAGTGTATTAAGTTTTCTTTTCAAGGTGCGGAGGTGACAATTCCTGCTTGTATGGGCTCTTCTTGTAATGCGCTCACCCAGTCAATTGATAGTCTTGTTCCGACTAATAGAGAATACATAGAATTCTATGATGCCAAGATTAGAGACATGGAACAAACCCTAAAAATCATAGACATAGGCATGGGGGGTATCAAATAGAACCTGTGTTATCGTTAGCAGCTCTACCTCCATCTCCTCATTCTTATGGGAGACCTTCTGAGAACAACAGATCTTCTACTCCTCCTAAGATAGTTTATGATGGTGCCTTTGTACATGCTTCTACACCATTAGAAGATGAAGATGAGGAAAGAGTTATTAAAGCTTGGCTTTGCAAAGGAAAGAACATAGCTAAATAGACTACCCCAGCTCGTGAACTAAATCCCAACAATCAAGGTCTTAAGATTATGAAATGCTTTGGGCACAAAGGGATTGGCCCAATAGGGGTGAATGGTAATGGGTTTTTTGAACCTATTAAAGTTATAGGTCAAAAGATGAAAGACACAACTGGTTTAGGCTTCAAGAAGATCCCGTTCCATCTAGGGATTAACAAATTTGTGCCAAAATTAGATCCTTCACTAGAATTTGAAGGCACAGCTGCAGTCGACACCATAGAAAATAGCTCTGATGAGGATTTCTTTCCTTATCCCATTCCTCCAGACCTAGCATCATTCTTTGCTGAGCCAGATAATTTTGTACCATGCACCAGTACACTCGAGACTAACAATGATTCTGAAAAAACCACTCCATTTGATGCACTAACCTATGAACAATGGAAAGTATTACAAGATCCTAGCTTCCAAGGTGAATGATACATACCACCAGAGTTTCAAGAGCAGTTGGCACAATAACAGGTTGGTGTTGCAAGAACTCCCAAACCTTCATGGTGCAAACACCCAAGTCAGAGTTTGGACATAGATTCTCATGAATATGAGTTCGACAGTTTGTCAGAAGGATCTTATGAAAAGCTTCTTGATGTAAGTGAGGGGTCTAGTGAAAGGTCTAATGAGTTTGAGTCCATAAATGTTAACATGTCTTCTACTTCAGTCATTAGGGGTCAAAAGGATTCGAACACACCTTTGGATGAGATTGATTTATCTCTCAGCTTGCTAGTCAACGCTTTCAATGACTATACCATGAACGCACTTGAACCTGTCACATCTCTTTCACTCCAACATCTCGAGTTAATAGATTGGAATTCCCCTACCTCATCCAATGAAGTCCTTACATTCTAGGACAACTATGCTCTAGCTTGCTACCTTCACATTGTTGAACCTGTAATGTCCTCCACTAGTGAAGAAAGTGTCAACATGACCGAGGCTGATATCAAGTATCTTAGTCATAAAATTAAAAGAAGAAAAAGTAGGCACTCTGATGGTGAAAACCACATTGTGGCAGTGTTAGAGCCAAAAAAACTAAAAAGAAAAGACAATTCTGAAGGTGAAAACCTTTCTGAGGCACCTGAGGATGAGATACTTGATGCGCTTCCAAGTCACTTCCAGGAACACTCATTGGTCTTAATTGAGCCAACTCAGTCAGTAAATCTAGGAACAGAAGAACATCCACACATTATTCATGTAGCCAAATCATTATCTACAGAAGAACTTAAAGAATTCACAAACTTCTTCAAGGAGAAAAAGATAAAATTTGCATGGACACATTCTGACATGCTAGGTGTAAATCCAGATCTTATCATGCATCACTTGTAAATAGCTCTGGGTGTGAAACCAGTCAAAAAAAAAATTAGGAAGATGCATCTACATGTGGCTCTACTAGTCAAGGAAGAATTAGAAAAACTTCTAAAAGTTGGGTTCATCCAAGCAATTGATTGTGTAGAGTGGATCTCTAACATAGTCCCAGTGACTAAACATGACAAATCTATAAGAGTCTACACAGACTTTAGGGACTTGAATAAGGCATGTCCAAAAGATGATTTTCCACTTCCCAAAATTGACATGATTATGGATATGACAGTAGGGTATGAGATGTACTCTCTAATGGATGGTTTCTATGGCTATAATCAAATCAAAATTGTGCCAGAGGAACCAAGAGAAGACTTCTTTTACTTGTGCATGGGGTACATTCTACTGGAATGTTATGCCTTTTGGACTTAAGAATGCTAGAGCCACCTATCAGAGAGCTGTCACTACCATATTTCATGACATGATGCATAAGACAATGGAGGACTACATGGATGACATTCTCACTAAAAGTATGGATAGGAAGACACATCTCAATGATCTAGGTCCTATACTAGATTGTATGGAAAAATTCAGACAGCATCTTAACCCTAAGAAATGTGCATTTGGGGTTACTTCAGGAAAATTACTTGGTTATATCATCTCTGTGAAGGGAATCGAGGTGGATCCTACAAAGGTGCAAGCTACCATGGAAATTCCTCCACCTCGCAATATCAGACAAATTAGAGGTCTTCAAGGTCGGCTTCAATCTATCTGGCGTTTCATCTCGCAGCTAGCTGACAAGTCACAACCATTTACTAAAACTCTACATAAGGGTGTGACTTATGAATGGAACAAAGAATGTGAACAAGGATTTCAATAGATCAAACAATATCTAGCCAATCCGCCTATATTAATGCCTCCTATTGAGGGGAAGCCCTTGATCTTATATATCTCAGCTACAAAAACATCTTTGGGTGCTCTATTGGACCAAGAAGATCAAAATAATAAAGAAAGAGCCATTTATTACATCAACAAAACATTGGTCTCTTATGAAATGAATTATTTTGTAATTGAGAAAGCTTGCTTAGCAGTGGTGTTTGCTTCCCAGAAGTTACGACACTACATGTTGGCTCACACTACAAGGATAATCACAAAAATTGATCCATTAAAGTACTTACTTAGTAAAGCTACCCTCACAAGTAGACTAGCTAAATGGGTCATGCTCCTTAGTGAATTGGATATTGAATATGTTGAGAGAAAAGCTATCAAAGAGCAAGCAATCATAGAACAGTTGGCTGAGGCACCTATTACAGATCATCAACCATTAAGGATTGAGTTCCCAAATGAGTCCATCATGCTTCTCACACATCAGACATGGACCATGTTCTTTGATGGATCATTCACCCAGCATGGGTCGGGTGCTAGAATTTTGTTAATTACACCTCAGCGGTATTCATTACCTAAGGCATACAAAATGATGTTTCCTTGCACAAATAACACTGCTAAGTATGAAGCTTTGATTAATGGATTAAAGATTGCTATTGAATAGTGTGTTGATGAGCTAAAATTCTTTGGAGATTCACAACTAGTTATCAATCAAGTGAATGGCATCTATCAAACAAAAGATGAAAAAATGGTGCCCTATAAAAAGATGGTTGACGATCTTAAGAAATACTTTGCACATATTACTTTTCAGCAAATTCCAATGGTGGATAATAAAGCAGTTGATGCCATGGTTACTCTAGCTTCTATGTTACAAATGCCAGAAAATGATTTCAGACATGAATTCCTAGTGGAGACGTTATTCTACCCTGCCTATGATTCCCCTGACTCCCGGATGATCTGTTCAGTCATTGGACATGACTCATCCTGCTACCACCATATCTACTCTTATCTTCATGACCAAATTATTCCTGACACATATACTTGAAATGATAAATGCCATTTAATCCGTAGTGCTTCACAGTCTGTCATCATAGCTAACGACTTATATAGATGAGGTCTAGATGGTACCCTCCTTAGGTGTTTAGAACTTGATGAGTCCAAGCGTGTGTTAGAAGAGGTACATGAAGGCATCTTTAGGTCTCACTCAAATAGTCTGACACTGGCTCGTAAACTTATTAGAGCTGGTTACTATTGGCCAGATATGGAGAAAGAAGCTACACAATTTGCTAAGTCTTGCAAACAGTGTCAACTACATGGTAATCTGATTCATGCTCCAGCCAAGGAGCTTAATCCCTTCATTATTTTCTAGCCATTTCAACAGTGGGCCTTCGACTTAGTGGGTTAGATATATCTGTCTTCTTCGAGAGGACATAAATACATCATTACTACCACAGACTATTTTACCAAATGGGTTGAGGTAGTACCTCTCAGTGTAGCTGATGGCGAGTCTGTAGCCATGTTTATACTAAACTACATCATTTGTAGATATGGTGTACCCTCATCTATAATCACTAACAATGGGGGACAATTCAAGACCAAAGATTTGACAAATTTTTGCACTAAGTTCAAGATTACTCAACACTGGTCTTCTATCTATTATCCCCAGGGTAATGGCCAGGTGGAAGCTTCAAACAAGAAAATTCTCAAGATCCTACACCATACAGTACACAAATCCAGATGATACTGGCATCTCTAGATTAATCCAGCTTTATGAGCTTACCGCACCAGTATACGAACACCAACAGGGGCCATGCCCTTTGTTCTATTTTATGGTGCGGATGTAGTGCTGCCTATTGAGGTTGAGATACCTACTTTGCGAGTCTCTCTAAAGGGCCTCATTACTGATGATGATATCAGAATATCTCGGCTACAAGAGCTTGAACTACTGGATGAACGTCAGAAGATGGCGTTCGATCATCTCTGAGCATATCAGAAGAGAATATCTAAAAGTTACAACAAGAAGGTTAGACCAAGAGACTTCCAAATGGGTGATCTCGTCCTGAGAGAGAACCCTAAGAATCAACAATAGCGGATTCAAAAAGGAAAATTTGAGCCAAACTGGCTTGGTCCATATATTATTACTGCAGTATTTGGGTCTAGCGCTTATCAGCTCTCCACCATAGAAGGAGAACAACTCAAAGAGCCCATCAACACTCTTCACTTGAAGAAGTTCTACAGTTGACATATCTTCTGAATGCTCATGTATATACTTTATTCTGAGAAAATCCTATAAATTGTAAAATTTCCTGAAAAAATGATCATCTTAGTGAAAACCTAGCAAACAGGCGCTTTGATGTATCTATTATCCTGGTGAAAACCTGGTAAACAGGCGCCTTGATAATATCAAAAAATTTGAAAAAAGAAAAAATACAAAAAAAAATCAAAAAGAAAAAAAGTACAAAAAAATTGAAAAAATGAAAATACAAAAAAAGAGAAAAAGAGAAAAAATGTGCCATTGATGAAAACTTGGCAAACAGGCGTCATGGTAGCAAAAATAGAATTTCTGCCAAGATGGTGAAAACCTGGTAAACAGGTGCCTCTTTTTCCACAAGGCTCTATCTATTGGAGCATCTCTTGGCTTTCTTGTAATTTTCTCTCTTGCTTTCCTGCTTGCTTTCCCGCTTTAGTGTGCTTTCCTACTTTAGTTTGTTTGCTTATGAATTCGCTCTTAGTCATCTTCGAGATTTTTCTCGAATTCACATGGATTGAAATTGGTCACACTTGGGGGCACCTTCCTGGTCTAGGGGGCATTATCCTATCTTTTGGAGCCTCTCTCCTCTTTGCATCAGTCACCAGTAATTCTCACTGAGTCTTCCTGCTGATGCCTAGATCTCACATCGATCTTTATGCTTGAGAACCTCTCTCACGTCAGTCACCAGTGGTTCTCACTGGGTCTACCTACTGTCATTATACTACTGATATTTCTCACATCAAATCACTATCTGTATGTTCAACTTCAATCCGTTCGTTACTTGGGGGCATGGTTCCCCACTTTGATTGCATCTTTGGTTTACACCCGAGTCAGTAATCTTGTCAGTTCTAAAGGACAACTCTCTACTGGCGCAAAATAGTGTTTCTCAACACCCCAATCAAATAGTGTTTTTCAACACTCTCTTTGGACACATCTATGTTTTTTAACACACATTAGATATATCACAACGTAAACATCTCTCGATAGCAATCAAACACAATGCACTCACAAGCACAACAGTGTTTTTCAACACCCCAAACACTTGCACAATCACAAAATTTGAAACATGTTGAGCTATGATTGACTCTTTCTTTGTATGTTGTCTGTTCTCATGAATTTCATTGATATTTTCTTTGTCTACTACTTGTGGGTGTAGTTTCGATGATCTAGCAACATCAAATAAACAAGGTGTATGTGATAAGAGCTTCTGCATTAAGGTGGAAAATCCTCACATCCCTTGATCTTGTTTATTTGTATGCCAAGGGGAGGTTGGAACTATTTCCTTGACTGTGATTGCTCAGTTTGTTTACTTGTGTACTCTTACCATATCAAACTGGAAACAATGTTCAGGTCACCTTGGCTTTTGTGCCCTGGTGCTTATGTTCATTTCCTACATTTTATCCGATGAAAGTCATATTCATATTCTTATGGTCATAGTGGCACCAGTAAGGATTGTATTGACTCCGATGTTCCAAAAGTACTCAATGATGATAATTATGCGATGAGTCCAACAACCAAGTCCTAGGGTTTCATTTAGCTTAGGCTTGCATTCGCATTTTAGGCTTGCATCACGATAGTTTTGGTGCTCTCTTCATTGTCTTCTCATTCTTTGAAGGTCCTCATCTTTTATCCTGGCTTCCTGTCGATTGCACAAGTGTCCAGTCCTCACTCTTGATCTTCATTCGTATTCTTTTGGTTAGTACCTATTGTATATTGCAATATCCTGCATGAGATGATTAGTACCATTATATTTGTTGCATTACATTCATTTCCAAAAGGTGCATTTCCATACATTCATTTATATATATCCATAAACATGTGCATCCATTATAAGCATAAATCATTACATTCATAGCATGTATTCATCTAACATCTATCATCGCATTTCACTCATAGCATTTATCAATAAAACATGTGCATAAACATTTGCATATTCATCCATGGCATACATTTCTAATCCATACATCTAAATCATATAAGAAACATCTCATAAGACATACAAATCTAAAGCAATATATAAACAAGTACAATGATGCCAAAATCAAGCTCATATATATATATATATATATATATATATATATATCGATCAGTCAGATGTACAAGGGTGCTACTCGAGCACAATATATCAAAATGGTGGTACAATATATATATATATATATCAAAGTATCTCATCAAACCACCCAGCGGAGGTGGAGGAGGTGGCATACCTTGCTGCTGAGAAGGTGGTCCCTGTGGAGGGACCCGTGCGCTAGCATACTCTGAAAATGGCTGAACCTGATCTGCTACCTCAGGAACTACAATCGTGTAAGCAACATAGTAATAAGTTGCCTGAGCAGCCTCGTACTTCATCTCTATCTGTGATCTAGCTAGTGCCTCCTGTAACCCCCAGATCTCTCAGTCTCGCTCAGCTACTCAGGTCTCATGAACAATCACCTGTGTACGGAAGTCATCTCGCTCCCTCTGTGATTGTCTAGCCCTCTCTTGGACCCTACGGAGAGCCTCCTATAACTGGGATACCTGTTCGCCTGCCTGTGGATCAATCGGAACAATATCAGCCATGATGGTGTCCTCTCCCTGCTCAATTGTGCTCTCCTGACTGCCATTGCTCCTAGCACCTGCATCTGACCCCATAGGTCTAGTGGGGATAGGAATCTGGGAGGTCCTCGGTCATACTACCCTCTCCTGCTATTGTGGGGGCGGTTGCTATGCCTGCTACTTTGGGGGCGGCTGTTGCACCTACTGCTGTGGTGGTGGCTGTACCACCTATTGTACATGAGGGCCTAGGCCAACAGGATCTATATATCTAGGAAATGGGTGTGCTAATATGTGGTCCCTGTATGTAGGTGTCATCCCTGCATTCGTCACCCTGGCCATGTAATCCCACCTAGCTGGTGGTACTCGAGCATCTATCATGCTCCGGCCTCTGTCCAACTATCTCTGCCAGCCCTTCTTCATCTCATTGATGAATCAGGCGTAAGTACAAAACTCCTGTGAGACATCCTGAGGTCTCCCAAGCTGTCGCAACACTCGTGTGAGAAAGAAGTGCTCAATAATGCTGATAGTATGCCCGATCAAAGGACATGAATAGAACATATATGATAGCTCATGTCATGCATCATCTCATACCTCTGTGGCTATCTAGGGCCGCCATATGACTGTTGCCATATCATCTATCTGAGCTAGAGCAGTGGGCTGGGTCATAGGACCTGCGTACCTATATATATATGGCTCCAAAGGCTGTTGTGTGTCATGGAAAATTGGCCTACATATGGGAAGGTGCTCCCAGGCCTAGATCTGAAGAACGACGACTCCCACCGCCATAGTCTGTGCACCTCGATACACAATCTCATGCATCTCATGGTACATCTATGCGAGCATACACTCACCCCATCTGAAAGTCACTATAGGTGTAGCCAGCATCCTCTGCAACATGTCTTCCCAACCGCACTCCAACCTATGTTGACCTCAATCGGGAACCAAGTGGAAACTCAAGAAAAGTGCCAAGACAACTGCCAGTGGGTGATCCACACCGTAGAGGCTCGTTAAATCCTCCCAAGAGATGGCCCGACCCATCAATAGATCATCCCGGAAGACTACTCTCAGTGCTAATGTACCTGCTCTCGACTGAGTATCATACTCTACATGAGCTCCGTGAAATGGTACTCTCAGAATCTGGTAAATGTCCTCAGGAGTGACTGTCATCTCGCCCTGTGGAAAATGGAATGTGTTCATCTCCGAATGGAAATGCTCGACCAGTGCACCCAATAGACCGTGATTTACCTGAATATTGGGTGCATCATGAAGGTATGACAACATGAGCCCGTTGATATGGGCACTATCAGCATCTAACAGTCTCTGCAGTAGCTCACCCATGACAGGATGATGTGACTAGAATGCGATATCAGGGAAGTCAACCTGCAAAGCAACCGACGAAATTGGATTAGTACCTCAACATGATGATTTTTCAAAGCAATGACAGCAAATACAACTATGGACCTATCCTAAACACAGTTTTGAGGCATTGTAACTAGCTGACTATGTGGCATAAAAAAATGACAACTTTTTGAGCTAAGCAAGATTCCCATGCGAGGAAACTCTTTTCTTGCATGAGCTTTCTGACTCACGCGAGACAGGATATCTTCCTGCGCGAGATTCTTGAAATCTCACATGCAGTAAGCACACACTTCGCGCGAGCACGCAAAAGGGACCCACGCGAGGAATCCCTGACCTGCGCGAGGAATATGATTCCTCGCGTGAAAGACAATCTAGGCTGGCACAAGGAAATTGTTCCCTTGCGCGAGATTGGATGCAACAGACCCTAAAAGGCTTCAAAACATGCTAAAATGCTATAAAATTAATAAATTTTTTGAAATGCAGGATAATTTTCGAGTACTTACAGGTGCGTCATACGCCAGTGGCTGGTTGTGTCATCGAGAGCACTCAAATTAGTGTGTATACACAGGAATGCTATCAATGTTAGCTGGAACTCTCGCCATCGCTAATGTCAAAGGTGAATAATGATTTGAAAATGATCCCTCCGGGCCTTATATAGCTTTTGACCTAATTTTTAAAAGTGCTCTGTTTTCCGTGAAAATTGTACTCTTGGCTAAATGGACCATTCTGAATCCATTTTTGTGATCGAAATCGAAATCTAACACTCCTAAATAGCTCAAAATTGCATTTTAAAATTTTGGGACCGACGTGATCAGACGCTTGTGCAGTCAACTTTCTGACGTCACTTTCTTGTCAGAATTATCTCTCGTTATCATTTTCTCAACTTCTGCAATCTTTTCCTCAAAGTCAACTCTAGTCAATTCTGGTCAAACTTGGTTAGATTGTGGTCAAACCTAATGAACAGAACTTCCTGATCGCTCCAAATTCTTCTTTCTCTTGATCTATCTCTGAATTTCTCTGGATCTTCAATCTTATTTCTATCTGTGATTTCTCGCTCTCATCTTTCTGTTGTGTCATCTTTTGATTTCGCTCCCGAGGGGGAAGGATGATTACATAATTGAATCTTTTCACATTATTATCGAAATAGTCTGATCTGAATCAAAATTCCCCATCTCTAGGGGCATCTCATCACTTGGGGCATATTCAGTTTTTCATACATTATGGTCAAAATTAGATATTCTGTGATCTTGAATCTCTAGGGGCATCTTGATGTCTCGCATCTTGTCATCTTGTCATCTATCTTTCTAGATATCTGAGCAATCTAACTCGGATCCTCAAGGATCAAGCTTCGTTCTGGAGATGATTCTTGAAATCTCATTAGGTATTGGGGCAATCTAACCCTAATTCCTAAAAGTTATGCTTCATTTTGAAGATGACTCTCAAAAGATCTTTTAGACCGTTATGTGGGAAACCTAACCTAGATCTCGGAGGGCTCACTTTTGTATTGGGGCAATCTAACCCTGATTTTGGAGATAGTCCTAAAATCTTCATCAGCTATTAGTGGACATTGGGGCAATCTAACCCCAATTTTGATCTCCTCTCAGATGATTCTACTTCTCGATCTGATTGGTGTCTTGGCAACCTAACCTAGACTTCCAAAATCTTCATCTTCACATTAGACTATTCTTTGAATCAATGTGTTTCTCGCACATCAATTCAAAGAGGGGAAAAATGTAATACCCCAAAATTGGCACCTTATAATCCTAATCAATTTTGGTGCATTTTCTCGTCATCGAAGTCCTATTGTACTAGGAAAATTCTCTCCCTAATTGACTTTAATTGACTTGGTCTCAAATGCAGAAAACTTGAATTTGCATAAATCTCACATTATATTTAATTCCTAAATTATCTAGGTTTATTAGCTAAAAATCCCTATGATTAATTAATTTAATTCGAAAGTCCTAAGTGCTTTCAAATTAAATTAATTCCACCCCCTTTGGCTAATACACATCAAAAAGGAATTGAATAGTTATTTAATTATTAGGATGAATTATCCTCAAAAATGAATTCCATAATTCCATGTGAAAAGCCACTCATGTGGCAATAATTCAATCTTTTAATTGAATAATTCCTTCAAAAATTGTCTCACCTCCCCCCATGGAAATGAAGAGTCAATCGTTTGTTTTCAAGAAACTCTTCATCCCCTTCTCAGGTTGTTCTATATTATGAGCCTCATTTTCTTCATTTGGGAGGATGAATTGGAGAGCATCAAAACTATAGTTAAATTTTACCTTGTTTTTATCATCTTTTCAAGCTTTTTTGCATAATTAGCTTTAGTTTCATTTGGATTAGTAACATGTTGCATTTTAATATAGTTTGTTTACATATCTAATAGCTCAATTCTATCATTTTTTAAGCTTTCTAGATTAGATATGTATTTCAATTATTAGATGGCAATTGTATCTCATATTAGATAGTTTCAATTTCAAGTTTTATCATGTTATAAAAATCCTCCATTTTAGCAATGGTCAAGGTTGTTGGCTCTCGTTCTAAGAGAAAATTCAACATCCCCAACTAAATAGGAGGCAACAAGTCGCTTCAACCAAGTTTGCGAAATGGACAATTCATGTTCATCTTTGCAAATTGGATGGTTGAGTAAGGACTATGTTGGGTTTGTGCCTGATTTAGAGGTTACATTCAAGCACATAACATTAGGTACATTGATCATAGTAGGAGGTGAATCAGCAACAACTACAACTTCAAGAGGTGGAAGGGTTGTAGGACCATTGCTCATCAATCCAGAAGCTCCTTCTTCTATCTTATTTATAACTGCCAATTGCATGGTAAGATCCTATGCACTGACCTCATAACCCATAGGGTAACTCCATTTCTTTCTAGGTTCTACTGCTTTGAAATATACACAACCAGTTTCAACCATGAAAAAAATTGTATCTTTGTACTTCTCTACCATTTCCTTAGGAATTCTCATTCTTTCCTTCATTTCCCTTTGAAGAATCTTAAACATTCCAAACAGTTCTCCATCCACCCATGTACTATTTTGTATTCTATAACTGTTTGTCACTTAAATACCTATGGGTCACTATCTCTCCATGCCCTAGGGTGCATTCTATGAAATTTATGAATACAGATATGTATCGGTAGTGATCCAAACCTGAATGATTTTAATTTGTCTCACATGATTTTCTTAAAATTCTCTCAAAATTGTTGTCTTAGTACTTCACACAAGTTGTATTTCACATTTTCCTTCACCATTTTATAAGCCATCATAATAACACCCACAAAAATTGAATTAGGTTAGCTGTTGTAATGAAGTTTGTAACCTAAAACCATAGAAATCAATCTTACATCTTGCTGAAAGATGTCAGCAATTATCATTTCCCTCTTGTCCCACTTTGAATGTGTTAGGGTTTCAACTTGTTTCTTTGTGTTATTCTCCGTAGTAGGGATAATACCAATATTATCGAATCTGGTCACATCATGAATCAACTCACTGTAAATCTTAACAGGATGATCACCTATCCATAGAAACTAGTCATGGACTCTGCTAATAATGATCTTGATCCATTATTCCTCATTGAATTCATAGAGTTCCGTCATTCGCATGATGCTAAGGTTTTGTAAATGAGAGAACTCACCCTTCCAAGATCAATCATCCTTTATCATGTCTTTCATTTCTTTAAAGATTTCAAAGTCCCCTAATGACACATACTTGCAATGCACATGTATGCTATAATATCCTCCACATGAAGCACGTCGTATGGAGTGTGTGAAAAATGTGTCTTCTAGATCATCCTTGATGGACTTGTAAGGTTTTTTTTTAAACTTATACCTTAACCTCTCACTAACATCAATGATCAATGGAGTATTCATAGTAAACAAAGCTCGCAGAAGATCAAAATACTTTTTACTAGACAAATTAGGGTATGCACACTCAACGATCACATAAATGCTCTATCTTATCTGCTCGCTCCTCTAGTCTCCTTCAGTTCTGGTTGAATGGTGATTAAAAGTATTTAAGGAAATGAACTTATACTTTGTCATGCATAAAGTGACACATTTAACAATGAACTTGTAAGTCTGCAATGATCCAGTCATCCATCTTTCTAGCGATCATCCAATATAGTGTGTATAACCATGTGATCTCGGATATAGACTCTAAACCAATCACATTTATAGATCATAAGCTCGCATCAGCTTATTCTGCACAATCAAGGGCTAGATAGATTTCTGTTATATTTCTCCAAAGTTCCCCCTAAGGCCATGCTTGGCCATTTAGGTTGATGTAGAAACATTAGGCGGGGGTTCAGTAGCATCTACTGATTCTCCTTGAACCTTAGTCTCACTCTGTTCCTTCACTTTCAATACTTTACCACTATACTTGTATCCTTCTTTCTTAAACATTTGATCAAACTCGTCCTTATAATCTTCCAAGCTCTTACCAACATCACTTTTCTTTATAACAATAGTTGGTGGTCTTCTGTTGCTTACAACTCCATTATACCTACAAAACTTTGTTATATGTCCTTGATTGTTACATTTATACCATGTAGGAGATGATTTTTTCTAATTAACATGTAACCTGTGATTCCTTGTGATGTGCCCAAATTTGTTACATTTGTAACATGTAATCTTAACTGTTGTTTCTTCTATGATGTAATTTTTTTTAGTGCTTGATTGATCAGGTTTTATGCATTCTGCCTTCTTGTGCCCATATTCATAGCAACTTAAACAATAACTAGAAAAGGGCCTATAAGGATTCTTACCTCTGCAATCCCTCTTCATGTGACCAAATTTTTTACATCCAAAGCATCTTCCTCTAAAAGGTCTGATCTTCTCTCTAGGTTACTTTTGTTGTATAGGGTCTTCTTGCTGATTAGGTGTCTTATCGTTTTTACCTTCAGACCATATTTCTTGAGATGTAGAGCACTCTGCTTTATCAAAACCAACTCTTGTCATGTCACCTTTAGGTTTTTTTCTTTCCCTTTGTTCATTAATCTTGTCACTTCTCGCATGAAGTTTTTCAATGTGATTCTTTGCTTCAAAAAGTTCTCCCTTAATGATGTGGTTATATTTCTCTAATTCCTAATACTTGATCATGTAATCATAAAGTTGAAACTACATATTTCCCATCTGAACCTTGACATTCTTCAAGATCTCTTCAAGTCTAGTCTTTCCATCTTTCTCTTGTTGAATTTCTTCAGCCATCTAAATAGTAGTAAATTTGCATTCATGTTTCAACGCTTCTTTGTCTTGTTACAACTACTTAATTAGATCAGGTGAGTCATTTTCAGATTCCTCCTATATATTTTCCGTAAGATCTTTCCTTTGGTTCTTGGAAAGTTCAAGTTTTTCCTTAAGCTTCTTTATGAAACCCTCAACTCTTCTCAATTCAGCATTATTTTTCCTTATCAAATTCTTCAAGTGATGCTTCAAAGTTTTCTTCCAAACTACTTGAATCCATCTAGATCTCCCTCAATTTGTTAGGCTTTATCTCCAAGGGTCACAAGCTCTAATACCAATTGTTAGGATTAAGTAATACTGAGAAGGGGGTGAATTAGTATTACAACACTTTAATTTCAAACTTAACAAATTCAAGCGTAACCATGCAATTACTGAAATAAGAAGAACATAAACGTTAAGTAAACAACTCATAACACCATGATTTTTTAATGAGGAAACCCTGGAAAAGGGAAAACTCTGGTGGGGATGATACCCACAAATAATGAATGAAGAGTATAATGTCCATGTTAGGAGACCTAGCCCTGTTAGGAGCTGAATATTTCACTTAGTACATATCCCTGTTAAATGATAGGAACCCTGTTAGGGGTATTACAAGGAGCTCATTGCTCTTACAAAGAAAAACTGTCTTTACAATGATTTACCACAAAGTGAACTGTACAAGCATCTACAATGCTTAGGTAGTCCTAGTTATAGCTCACAACATTCTTTTTTTTATTCTGACATCACAATGCATCTATTCACTACACACACATCTTCACATATATAATCGCTCTCATAAATCTTCCAATCGGCTCACAAATACATCAAAAAAGGTGTCCAACACTTAATAAAATATAAAATATATAGTTGGCGATTATACATCAACAAAAGTAGGGTACAACCCAAACCAAATCCCAAGTAGCACTTCTGAATTCCACATTATACTCCCTTAAACATTGTGTCCGCTCATCTGCCTTGTTACATTGTTGCACTGTCTTCGCATAACTTCATCAAGTTATAACTTTCTCAGGTCAACTAAAAAATAAAATCAACCTTAACTGAAGGTCTAATACATCCCATAATATATTCCTCTAAGCTCACAGTACTTAATTCATCACATACTGTACCCACTAAGAAAGACTATACAATTGTACCTTTTCAACTGCTTCCTGGACTTAATGATTTCTCCAAACAGAATATCCAAAACTGGATTGTGCTCCAAGCGACCATGCCAATAAGTAGTGTTTCCATAAATGGTAACCTCTATGCTATGCTCATCAGGCCACTTGCCAACACATCCTTCATATTTACCCTTGGCTTTACCTCCATAATTATTATCAACACAACTAGGACACAACAAATGACTTCCCTTATCTTTTGCCTCTTGACCTTCCCCTTCACACCTACTCTTAGTTTCACCATGATTGATACTACTATCATAAGTGAATACGATTTCTCAACAACAAGTTCCATTAACCAAGGATAACTCTCTACCCTCACCTCAGTCCTTCATCTTCTCTCCATCTCAATTGGAGACTTCACAAACTCTTTAGCCTTCTCATGGCTTGATTATGACTTCCTTTCACTCTTAGTCCCTATCCTCATAGAGACCTCTGAAAATCTCTTTATCCTATTTACTTCACCCTTCATGGTGACAACCTTTTCTTCATACTCTTTCACTTTCCTTTTCACACTTCCATTCACTTTTTAATTCCTTTGTTGTTGGCTTACTATCATCTTCCTATCTATCATAACCTCTTTACCCATGCCAAGGCCTTGCATCAATTTTTTTGGAAATAATAAATTTTTTTTTCAACATAATTATCTATCCACTCACCAAGTTATAGGGTCTTACTAGCCTGTATGTAGCCGTATCATCATTTTTCCTGACTGCTAATTCTGGAATTCATTTTCTGAATAGGCTACTTTCACAAAAATGATCATAACTTACCCATTTATCTATAAAAATAGATGACACTTGAAGAAAATGAAAGATATTTCACGTATCTAACAACTACCATTGGTTTCATTCCAATAGTAGTTCATACATGGCCATACAACTCTCTGTAATACAATTGTTCCTGTCTTGACAGTATGACAGAAATGAAAACATTGCCTAGGGCATCAACCTACAACAACCAAAACGCTTTGTCTGATCACCAAAATTCTACCAACTTCTAAAAAACATGATTGAACCCATTCCATGTAGTTACAACAATATACAGTGGTGGAATGGGTCAAAATCCCATTTTATACTCTCAAACCCTCCTATTAGTTGTCTACACAAATAAATTTAGAAATATGGCAATAAAATTCACAAATGCTGATGAAAACTCCTCAAACCAGGTTTTTTTGAATTTAGAAACCCTATTCCATGACTTCCAATTTCAATTCATGCAAGAAGAAAACTTATAAGTCCTGTACAACGACCAGAATTTTAGAAAACTAAGCAAAAAGTGTAGAAATCAGCATTATATTTTATTCAAAAAATAAAATAATCTCCAACCTCTCCATGTGAACGTGTACAAATGCCTAAATAGGATCTCACAACCTCTTGAACTGATCCAAACTACCAAAACTAACTCTTACCCTTCTACGACTCCTCATCTTCCCAACATTGCAATTTTTAACTTTGTAACTTGGCATTTTTTTTACGTTTTTTACATTTTGCTCCTTTTACAACCAAGTGACCCTATATGACCTCCAATACACTAAATTACATTAAAAATGGTCTTTCAAGACCTTATGAAACACAAAAATAACATAAAACCTCATGACTCCTAACTCTTTACCTCCATGTTGCAGATGTTAGTCTTGGTGCTCCTACATCAAACACTTTGTGCCTTGATCATCACAATCACCCACCTTTCCCTCCCCTTCCCACTATGTACAATATTGAAATTGTCCCACATAGGTTGGAAATTTGTAGCTCCCTTGCTAAAAATATTTCCAAACTAAAATCTCCATGCTAGGAGTAAAATGCCAAAAAGGCTTGTATTCCCTACCCCCTTGTCAATGAACTGCTAATGGTGATTCCAAAAAAATGAAAAACTCATGTTCAGCTTCATGTATCTTCTAGAAAGAAAACCCACAAGGATTATCATAAAAAGGTTTGACCTTCACTATTGTTGAAGATATAGAAGACGAAAGCAACACAAGGAAATGGACTTAGTGAAATATTGTGTGGGGTCTTATTTGGGGCCCAAAGATCTGCCAGGTTGGCTAAGGCTGGCTTGGCCTGACAATCTAAAGGGAGAAATATTATTGTTGAAAATGAGGATAATGAATCCTCTCAAGATAAAGAGGATTTTGTTGTAGAGAAGGGTAGTGAAGATGAGGCCATGAAGAGGAGGAACAAGACAAGGAAGAGGTCAATTTATAAAAGGATAATATTGATTGTGTGGACACATAAGGGAAACTTAAGAATGAGAGTTTCAATAATGAAGATATGAAAATACCTCAGGAGGAGAGAGATGTAATGTAGGGGCCTGAAGAGTATGAAGGGGATGGAGAGAATGGTAAGGATATTGTCTTGGAGCTCAAGGAGAATGTGAATATTCTAGAAAATAGGAGGATTGATAAATGCAAGGAAATGGAGAATACTAGGCTTTCCCTCATAAGAGTCATTGAGGGAATAATGAACAGAGCAATTGAAGAGATGTCTACTAGGAGATCTAAAATCAAGAAGCATCTTAAGAAGAAAAGTGGCTATATAGGAGCAAAAGGACAAGGTCTCCAGGTTGAGCAGGCAGGCAACTTGAAGGAGGCTTTGGAGGACCTTGAAAAGAACTAGTACCTTATTGCTACTCCCAATAACAATAGTTAATTATGTTCTTTATTTTCAATTTTTTTGTTTTGTTTTGGGTCTATGTACCCTGGTGGTTCTTAGTTCATGAACTTTATCCTAGTTTAATTGTCATGTTTTAAGATTCTCTTATTAAGACTATGGTTAAGTATAATAGTTGTACAATTTTGTTAAAAAAAATTATTAGTGCAAGTAGGATGTATAAGGTTATTATCTTGATTGACTTGCAAAATTAGCTTGGTTTGAGTCTATTTGTGGAGTGTTGGTTTCCCCTTCACTATTTAATGGTGTTGTTCTTTGATGGCTATCTAGTCTTGCTACTTTTACATGGGTTCAAGGCCCTTTCTTTGCTAATCTAATCAAAGACAAAAGTCAAAGATTATTGTGAACCTTTAAGCTAAAGAAACCCACTCTATAGCTCTCTTTCATCCTGATGATGGAT
Organism: Thuja plicata; assembly: GCA_018584345.1. Taxonomy (NCBI): domain Eukaryota; kingdom Viridiplantae; phylum Streptophyta; class Pinopsida; order Cupressales; family Cupressaceae; genus Thuja; species Thuja plicata. Next base: position 1,184,947 of record MU227806.1, on the reverse strand, counting down.
CATTCAGTATGATCTGAAACGTTGATGCAAATAAAATCCACACAATTGAATCCAGAAACACACACTCTAAGTTAAAAAAAAAAAATCCACTCTCCATCAAATTTTGATATGCATAGCAAATAATAGACTTGTGTTATTCAAGATTGATTGATAGAGAATTCTATGTAACATAATTTTTGACATTAACAAATTGAATATTTACATTTTTAATTTCCTTGCTTTGATATTAAATTGAAAGATAAATGTATATATTTTGTTCATTTGATTTTAATATCGTATTACTTATTAGATACTAATTACTTAAATCTAAATTAATTTAATTATAAATTTGCCATTTATATTTATTTAATTATTCTAAACTTATATAAAAAAAATTATATATCTAACAAATATATATTTTAAAAGAAAATAATATTATTTATTAAAATGTAATGAATTTTAATCATAAATATAATGAACTTTCTTTCAAAATGAAACATCTAGAAGTATTAAAAATATTTAATATTTAATTAAATTTCGTCTCATTTATCGCAATGATTGAGAATATAAAATTCATTCCATATTTCAAAAGAACCAGATGTGAATGCCTTAATAATCAAAAGAACGTATGCGAAAGACAAACGAAGACGGGTAAATGTAAAAAATGAATAGAAACGTAGATGAGACGACAAATGAAGTCATCGGTCAACTTTAAAAGAAAATTGAAATAAGAGTAGCTTGATGTGAGGATAATATATATTAAATGAAATTGAAAATGTCGCTCAAATTAATAAAAATAATAAAAGATTGCCAAAAAAAATAAAACAAAGTTTAAGATAGGAGAGGGTGATATTTTGGTCAATTTGTATACTCTCTTGATAAGTTTATTTATATTTTGGTCAATGTTTTTTTATGAAATTAGTGGAAGAATTTTTTTTTAGAGTTGTGTTTTAAATTTATTACTTTTATTTTATAAAGAGTGATCTTTTTATTATATTTTTAATATTTTTATCATGGTTTATAATTTTATTAATAGTGATTTATAGGTAATTAGAAGAAATTGTTATGACATTTCTATTATCTTTTATCAGGTCTAATTTTCACTTTGAACATTTTAAAGAGTCAACCTTTAAGTTCTTCTCCCTCAAGTCATGATAGTGGATATATTTTATTAATGATATCAACATATGTTTTTGATTAAAAAAGCAGCTAAGCCAAGGGGAGATTGACAAGAAATGGAGAGCATATTAGACTTGCATTTAATGTACCTAAACATATGTTACCTTTTATTACCACTCAACTCTAATATTATTGTCTTATTGTATATGGCCAACGGGGCCTTTTACATTATTGATGGAGATCACATTTACAAGGAGTTTTCCCACTTAACTAATGTTTCTAAATTGAATCTATCCTACACTAAAAATAGTTCTAGTGCGTCTAGAAAACACAAATCACATATTATAACTAAATTAAATAATGATGAATTTAATGACATCATTATTGTCAATCTCCCCTACATTAAATGCAAGTCTAATATGCTCTCCATTTTTTGTGAAAAAACTTCAAGTTTACCATAAAAATCTATTATCAAAAACCTCATCTTAAGATATACAAATGATTCGAGAGACCCTCTTATATTTTGGTCCAATAAGATAGTGTTCTCATGGGATGCCTTTAGTAGTGATATTATAGTTGTTCCATGAACAATAAGAGCAATGAGTAGATTTTTAACAATAAATATAAGAGGGTTAAATAATATATATTTGTCGAATACTTATCCAACTTTAGGCACCTTGTTGAATACCTATTGAAATCAATAACCATCTATCTAATCTCAAATATTATGACGTGTGTAGAACCTTAGTTTTTCTTAGAAACCCATTTTAATTCTTCCAAAACTAACTCATTCTCTTTTTATATTTTCCTTTCTTCTTAGCTATTTTTTCATTTACTTATTTTTTCTCGATATCATTCTTCTTCTTTCTCTTATTTTTATTCAACTCATGCTTCTGCATCCTATCTCCTATCCTCCCATCTACGAACTAAAAATGGTCAACCATTCCAACCATGATGATCAACCATAAAAGAGGAGAATGAACAAAGATGCCAACAATAGCTCATCCAGTGCAAACTCATTTGAATTTCCTACTCCATTATTTGTAATATGATAGATAGAAATGAGATTTACAAGCACGAAAAAAAGTGCATCATTGAATGTTCCTCCTCCCATGTCAATAGATGGAATTTCCCATAAGCACATATATGTGTTTTCTTCTTATCAAAATATGTGGTAAATTGCAAGTGGAAGAGAATATATCCTATGATGAAGTCATATGATGTTAAGATCCTATTTTTCAAGAAACTATCTCCTTGACTCATTACTTGTAGATGCAAGAAGTCCTTTAACTTTTATATTTTTTTCCTATTACCTAATTGAGTTATCCTTAACTATATATATGATGATGGTGTAAAAGAAGATCTAGAATACGTTATTGAAGGATATAAAATATTTTTCTCTTAATGAAAGTGCTTCAACTTATCTATCTATTTTTGTAACAAATTGTATCATCCTAAAGAGTAAGCACCCTTATTAGGTTCTCACTTTCAGCCCCATTTTAGTATGTATGGGCTCTCACATTGATTTCACGTCCTTCTAGCACTTATCCATCCTTCAAATCAACATTATTTGTTCAAAACTTGAGAATGGCTCTAACTTCTATGCATTATTTCCCATTTTTCCACCTATCATATAATTCATCTTCCACCTAGGACCTATGCCTGCATTTTATGATTTCAGGATTTGCCCTGATTTCCTACCGGATTGTGGCTTTCACCTCCTCTTTTTGGCACACTCCCCTAAGTCCTAGGAAAATTTTGAAGAAATTTGCCTGGACAAGGTTGGCCATTTTGACCTTGTCCTAGACAAGGTCGTCCAGGTCAACCTTGTCCTAGATCTTTGTGCTTTAATTGGCTTCAGGCCCGATGCAGGGTTTTTTCTCCTAGATCTTTAATTGAGGTCAGATCTATGAAATTTGAGCCCCAAAATATGCATAAAAGGCATAAAACCCTGTCATTTTGATATCTCATATCTATAATCCATCTTCATTCAATCATTGTGCAAGCTATTGTGTATTCAAGGGATTCAACTACAAGCAAGCATCCATCATCAAGAATTCAAGCCCATCAAGTATTCAAGTACAAGGAAGCCATCAAGAGCCATCTAGAATTTAAAATCTTCTTTCTATCATGCATTCAAGGCATTTTATTCTATAGATCTAGCTTCGTTCCCCCATTGGAGGTCAAGCAAAGGAGTTTTCAATCAAGGAAGGATATCTACATTCATCCATCAAGTCTTCTTCTTCTCTTTCTTCCTCAATCCAACATTGTGGGAAACTACAACATCCATCATTCGAGGGTTCGGTTTTATGATTTCCTATTGGGTTTTTATGGAGTCCAAGTTATTGCATCACCACTTGTGATCATCTCCAAAGAGGCATTGAATCATTAAGGTATAAGGTGATTTATGTTTCAGATCTAGATTCCATTTCATCTTTTCTTATGTAATTTCAATTCAATTTCAAGGTTAATTCCTAAGAAAGGGTTTGACCAAGGAAAACCCCTTTCCATAACATTTTCCCCCTCTTTTTTGTGTGCAGGAACAGTGATGAAAATTGTGGATCCGGATTCAGGAATCTCATAAATAGTCGCAGGCCCTCGAAAAGTTTCGTCAGATTGAAAGTTAAAAGGACAAGGTCAAAATTTTGGAACATCATCTTGGAATAGGTCATCCACGTCGGCCTCATCCATTGGGGCTGAAATTTTTACAGTAGATAGTTACAAGCATCAAAATCCTAGATCTAAAGTTTTACCTATTTTTGACATCTATGTGATAGTCAAAATCAAATCTGAAGCTCAATCTTACTCTTCTTGTTTTCAAGGTGAGTTCATTCCTCCTATTTTATCCTTGCACTTACTTTATAGGTCAGATTTACTATCATTTACATATCATTACCATTTCCTATAAGAATACAAATACCCCCTTTTTCATAGATCTTGCATTAGCAACCTTCATCTCTTGGTTGTGCTAATCAGATTTGTTTAAGGGTGGGTTGATATTCTAATGCATAATATGATTTGGTGAGTAATCTACATCTGAGATTCGCTAACCATTTTATATTATACATTTTGGTGAACCCGACTTATGCCATTGCCTCCTTTCATTTTTTGGTGGTTAGATCCTCTTTGAATGACATTTCCGTTTGATATCAAGATCTACTTTGTATGCATTGTAGATATTTAGATATTCTCTTCATTACATTGTTACATCTATATACAATTACATTTCTATATGTATTGCACACCATTTCATGCATTAGTTATCATTGCATTTCATCTAGATCAATTCATTTTGTTGTTTATGCATTTGCATTGATGAAAAAGGACAAAAACAAAATCGCATGTCTTCATATTACATTATGTTTATGTAGACACCCTAAAATGGACAGGCTTGCAATTTTACATTAAAACCCTAATTTTCATCTATTAATTAATGGTTTCTTAATCATTAATTAATCATCTATTTTCTTCTAAATTCACTTCTCAAAATCATCTAATCTAATTCTCAACATTAATTAAATAATTAATTTTATTTAATTAATTAAGCTTTAATTGATTAAATTACCATTATTTAATTAATTAAACTCAATTTCCTATAGTTTAAATCAAATATTTAAACTCACTAACTTTATTCTTCCAATTAAATTAATTTCAATTAAATTAATTTAATTTCATCAAATAAAGCAATTCTTAATTAAAAAGAATTCAATTATCTCACATGTTGAAAACAATTATTAAATAAATGAATTAATAA
>MU227806.1:1074709-1135602 GCA_018584345.1 Thuja plicata | reverse complement strand
CATGAAAATATTGTCGTTGAATCATGGGTTTGAAAGATATGTGCGAGGATGAGAAGGAGTGGAAAACAAAGGGAAATTGACTTAAATGACCTTTCCATAACTCTACGGCGTTCCCATTGCACACTAACGTGCGATTGCTAGTAATAATGAAAATAAAGCACCTAAACGGAAAATGAGGGTGGCTTGGAATAAATAATTGAAACGAACATGAGAGTTCAAGGAAAGTCACTTTAAGAAAAAACAAAACAAGAGTCGTCTCGGCAAAATTTAACATTGTATTGATGTGAGGGGATAATATTAGTCAAGGGCATCAAGACAAACGTATAACGGAGGATGACGAACAGCATGACTCGAATCTATGCATAAAATAGTAGGGCAAAGACCACTGATATAAATTATTATATACATATTTTTTCAACATTATTAATTTTCTTTAAATACAAATAAGGAAACATCTTGAAGTCATGTTTACGTAGACCAATTGTTAGACTATTAATTTGTAAGTTGTCCTGCAATAAGAGCGTACGTTTGAGGAACAAATGTCCTCATTTAGACACACTTTAAAAACAAAAAAACCTCATTTACTTGAAAAAGTCCTCCTTTACACACTTTTTTAAAAAATTCCTCATTTAGTTCAAGCATACGGCAGAGAGGAGTTGCACGTCGAATTCACCAGTAATCTTCCTCAGCTGAGTGTTATAAAGACCTGCTTAGTCATTACTACATTCGACCTCAAGATCTTATGCAATCATGTCTCCCTTTTCATTCTGCACAGCCATCATGATAATCCTGCTCTTTCATTTCTCATTTGTGAATGGATGCCGAGAGGATGAAAGAGGTTATCTTCTGGACTTCAGAGGCGGGCTCATTGATGATTCCTCTGGCCGATTAAGATCGTGGCAGCAATTCAACTGTTGTCAATGGGAGGGTGTCACTTGCGACTATCATTCCGGCCATGTTGTTTCCCTCGACCTCGGAAACCTTCATTTTTTAGAAAGGCAATGCTGGATTGATGGATGTGTTTTGAGAGGCGAAATCCATCCCTCACTGTTCAACCTGCAGCATCTGCGATATTTGGATTTGACAGCGAATGACTTCAATGGAACTTCAATACCTCCTCAGATTGCAAAATTCCGGAGGCTGGTTTTCTTGAGCCTAGCAGTTGCAAATTTTGGAGGTGAGATTCCTCTCGAGTTGGGTAATGTTACAACCTTGCGTCACCTGGAACTTGGAGGAAATCAGTTAAGGAGCAGTGGATTTGTGGAATGGATACAAAATCTGAGAAGCTTGGAGTACCTGGATATGAGTGGTGTGAATCTGTCGATGGCAAATGATAAGTGGGATAATGCCCTCAGCAGCCTCTCTAATCTTAAGGAGATTCACCTCAGTAGATGTGGAATTTCAGGTACAATACCTTCTCTCCTCAACCTCACTCACTTATCCCATCTCCATCTTTCGTCAAATTTATTTGAGTCTCCATAGCCAGCTTGGTTTCAGAATGTCTCGTCCTTGGTGTCCCTTGATCTTTCTTATTGTGTTCTCAACGGTTCCATCCCTTCAGATTTCTTGCATCGTTCAAGCCGAAGCCTGACAATGCTTGATTTGCAATATAACCATCTAGGAGGAGTAATTCCTCACTCTGTTGCAAATTTTTAGATGCTTGTGTCGTTGGACCTCTCACACAATAATTTTATAGGGGATTTACCACCGTTTGGGTCATGCATTGATAGGCTTTTGTCCCTCAGATATCTTGATCTTAGTAACAACCAATTCTCTGGAACAATTCGGCCTGATACCATTTCAAAGCTTTCTCACCTCAGATATCTTGACCTCAGGAACAATCAATTGTCTGGAACAATTCCAGATACCATTTCAAAGCTTGTCCAATTAGGTGCCTTGCTACTCAGCTCCAACAAATTAAATGGGAGCATTTCTCCTTCCGTATTGCAGGATCTAAATTACCTCATAGAAGTGGACTTTTCTGAAAACTACCTTACATTTAATATCTCTTCAACTTGGATTCCACCCTTTACCCTTTTGTTCCTCGGGTTAGGGTCTTGTAATCTTCAAGGAGAGATTCCTGCTTTTTTGTCTACCCAATTCTCATTACAATATCTGGACTTGTCAAATAACAACATTGTGGGCAATATTCCCACTTGGTTTTGGGATCTTCCCATTTTTGACGGGCTCAATCTTTCACATAACCGCTTGGAAGGTTCTTTGCCCCCTGTCATTCCTGCACTTAGAGTAGACTTGCATAACAATAGCTTACATGGCTCTATTCCACATTTTGGTGGATGGTCTGTGGACATGTCAGAGAACAGGTTCAATGGCTCTATCCCACGCTCGATATGCTCTGTCGATTGGAGATTGAAATTTTTGGACCCGTCAAAGAATCAATTAAGTGGTGTGATTCCTGAAAATCTATTGAAATGTTCTCAATTACTAATTTTGAATTTGGCTCAAAATTATTTTGAAGGAGAGATACTAGAAGAGATAGGAAATTTGAACCACCTTCAAACACTAAATCTCAATGAAAACAAATTGAAGGGTGTTATCCCTCCTTCTATTGCAAATTGCAGGGAACTTCGAGTATTTGACATAGGAAAGAACACAATTCAGGGGAGCATCCCAGTTTGGATTGCAGAACTGACAGAGTTAAGAATTCTCAACTTGGCTTTTAATCAGTTCCAAGGCACTTTTCTATCAGAGTTACTTAAGCTCCAGAATCTTCAAATTCTAGATTTGTCTCATAATAACTTATCAGGACTTATTCCTGAGAGTTTGCAGAAGTTGAATGCTATGGTGAATCAGACACAAAGTGGCCAAATTGAGATTACCTTGGCTGATACCACATATGGATTCCTTCCTAGTCCCATGTTCCAAATAATGTTTGTGAATCAAGTAACACTTTGGATTAAAGGGCGAGCAACTTCATACCCTAAGATTCTGAGTGCCTTCAAATTCATGGATCTGTCCCACAATAAGCTGTCGGGCAATATCCCTCAGGAAATGGGAGAGCTGAAGGGTTTGATTGCTCTCAACATTTCAAACAACAATCTGAGCGGAAACATTCCTAAATCCTTGGGAGGTATGGCTCACCTGGAGTCTCTGGATCTTTCAGGAAACAAGCTATCAGGCAACATTCCATCAGAGCTTTTAAGTCTAACTTTCCTTTCTGTTTTGAATCTTTCAAACAATAATTTCTCAGGGTTAATACCTCAAGGGAAGCAGTTTGTAACATTTGAGGCTTCTTCTTATCTTGGGAATCCTGATCTTCATGGCCCTCCCTTGGAAAATAGAACACCGAGATCTAGTAATGGTGAAAGAGGTAGCCAAGTGAATTCAAATAGCACAAGAGTTACAGCGAGAGATGCAGATGAGATAGATCGATGGTGGGCAGTGTCAGTGGGGTTGTGTTTTGGGGTAGGATTTGCTAGTGTGATTGCAGTGTTGTGCTTTCACCTCAAATGGAGATTCAAATGCTTTGCTTTGCAGGATAGTTTCATCAAATGTCTTTTCGAACATTGAATCCATGAAGATTATATGTCGAACAAGATATCCTTTCTAGTGATGAATATGTTACAGTAAGTTTTATGCAAAAAAATAAATGCATGTTTGTAATTTTCCTCTAAATATTATAGTCTATAGAATATAATAGAATGGTTTCTAATTATATTAGTTGTCAAAATTCTATAGTTTTATTGTGAGGTTACATTATATTTGTTTCTTTGCGCTCTCAGTTAAAAGAACAATTTGTTTAAATGCATGCTAAAGATGTTCAATGTTCTAGACAGTTCTAAAAATTCTTCAAATTTGAAATATAATTCATGATCAGATGTTGTATTTTACCTTGTTGATTGTACCTACTAGGTTCAAACTCTTATGTAGTGTATTTGTTGTGGTTCAGCACTAGATAACTACTTCTTTTGAACTGCTTATTATTTCTATACTTGAAATGTTCCTTTATTAAATACAAAAAACTAAGCTCCAAATAAATAGTGGTTCACTTGAGTATTATCACAAAAGTTGTTTAACTTATAATTTAAACATGTCTCTTGTATAAATTTTTTCTTCTTTATATTTTATTTTATATTTATATTTTTTCATTTATGTATGTAATGAAAAAATTATGTTATTATTTTGATTATGTGATAATTATATAGAAAATATGTTTATACATTTATTAATATAAATCAAAGTTATTTGTTATTCAAATTTTAATTATTGTATGATGTTCTCTCTTTTTTGTGTGTAAAAGTGGTAATATGATATGTGATATGTGATACTCTATATCACAAGTTAGGTGATACTTCATATCACGAGTTATGTGATATGTAAATACTTATATCATAAAGTGATATATCATGAGTTGGATAATTTATATCTATGGTAAGTGATATGTTTATCTTCCCGAACTAAGAGGGAGTGTTAATATTTGTAGCTTCGATCAGATAAAATATTAATTTTACGAGAATAGATTAAATTGTGATATCAATATATATATATATATATATATATATATATATATATATAATCATTATTATATTATAACAATTTTGATCGAATAAATAAATAAATGACGATTCATAAAGCAATCGAACATATTCAATATACAAAATTATCAGTTTATCCATAATATTGAATAGCGATTATTATCGAGTTATATAATAACACTGATCATGTGTTATCGGGTGTAAATGTGGATTGTATATTGGTGTTTATGAAAATGAATGGTCATGCCTATGATAGGCGTGACTCCTTGAGGAGTCACATCTATCATAGGGCCCTGTTTGGTTGAGGAATTAGAATTTGACTAAAAACCTTATTATCTCAAAATAAGGTTTTGAAATTCCGGTTTTGTATATTCGGGAGATAGTTTGGACCATTTGGTTGACCGTGAAGATGACTGAGACAATCCATCTTCCGCGCTTGGTTAACAATTTCAAAATTAGAATTGGAACTAAGAAATTCATGATTGGTGTGTGTATTTCCAGATTCAACAGCCTCTTACCATCGACCCCTCTACTTGTGCCAATCTGGAAGTGACCATGTCTGTGAAATGTGCAAGGAAGCTCTCAAAATTTATGAATCGATGAATTACTAGATGGAATTCACCAACGCATTCGAAAGGGGTTCTTTGTCACATATAATCACAAGAGGAGCCCTCAAAAATTCATTTGCAAAGTGTGGACGCATTGATAAGGCTGTGGATTTTGTTTCAAGCATATGCCTTAGAGAATGTAATCTCTATGGTTTCCAGTATGGCAAAACATGTTGAGATGGAGCTTCAGAACAGGGTGCGCATCACCATTAAAGCATATGTGATAGGTTCTTCCAACACCCATCCAGTATGGATCAAAAATGTTAAATGTCATCAGGTACAAAGTTATATTTTATGATCTTTTCTGCATTTCCATTGCCTATGCTATAATGAAAGTAGAAGGAACAACGAAATCCTTAAAAGTAAATGTGAATCTCATGAATGTCAAGAGATTGTTGTGGATGCACAAAATAGATTGATGGGACGACTTTAGATTGATGGGGTTCACAAAAACCCAAAACCTAGAAGATGATTTCAAATTTCACCTATTGGGTGGGAAGATAGTGTCGCCGATTTTGGTGCCTAAACCGGATTTTGATCTCTGAAACCCGAATTGCAATTTAGCTTCCGAAACGGCAGATTTGGCAAAAAAGCGGAAGTTTCGCACCCAAGTTTTCTCCAATTCCACTAACCAAATGGGGCCTAGACATGACTATTCCTCTCTATCGTGAGACATATAAATACCACCTTGATACTTTCAAAACGGAACCACAGAAATTGATAAGTGAAGTACCATTTTCAGTTTCTACAAACACAATACATTTAGTCTTCAGTTTGAAAGAAAGACATAAGATCACAAAATATATTCATTACTTACTTATAAAGAATTAGATTTGGTATAAGTTCCATTTTCATTTACATTAACATATTTACATATTTTTGCTCTCAGAATATGAGTTTGTTAGCTATTAGAACCCCCACACACACACACTTTTTACAAATTTCTTTTAAATACAAATAAGTAGAAATCTTCAAGCCACGTCTACCTTGACCAATTGTTAGATTATTAAATTGTATGCTCACCTAGGATAAGAGCATACATTTGAGGAGAGAGACGTATACCAGATTCAGGAACAAAAGTCCTAATTTACATTAAAAAAAGATAAAAAGTAATCCTCATTTACTTCAAGCAAACGACAGAGAGGAGTCCAGCTCAGTTTTATAAAGATCTTCTTAATCATCCACATCCCTTACTATGTTCGACCTCAAGATCGTATGCAATCATGTCTCCCTTTTCATTCTTCATTGCCATCATGATAATAATGTTGCACTCCCATTTATCATATGTTAAGGGATGCCGAGAGGACGAAAGAAGTTATCTCATATCACATGACTTGGAGAGTAGGAGTTTTGCAGGATGGATAAGAAATCTAAGAAGCTTGGAATACCTAGATATGAGCTATGTGAATCTGTCCAAGGCACATGATGACTGGGGTAATGCCCTCAACAGCCTCCCTATGCTTAGGGAGATTCACCTCGCTCGATGTGGACTTTCAGGTACAATACCCTTTCTCCTAAATCTCAGTCACTTATCCCATCTCAAAATTTTAGGGAATTCATTTTATTCCCCATTGCCAGCTTGGTATAAGAATGTCTCGTCTCTGGTTTCGCTTGATCTCTCTTCCTATAGTGTCAATGGCTCCATTCCTTCAAATTTCCTGCACCATTCAAGCCTAATTAATCTTGACTTGTCAGGTAACGGCTATCTAAGAGGAGTAGTTCCTCCCTCCGTTGCAAATTTTTCAATGCTTGAGAAGTTGGATCTCTCACACAATAATTTTACAGGGGATTTACAATTGTCTGGGTACTTCATTGATAGGATTTTCTCCCTCAGATATATGGATGTCAGTAATAACCATTGTATGGAACAATTTCAGATACCATTTTAAAGCTTTCTTTCTTCAGGTATCTTGGCCTTAGTAACAACCAGTTCTCTGGACCAGTTACACATACTATTTCAAATCTTTCTTTCCTCATATATCTTGGCCTCAGTAACAACCAATTGTTTGGAACAATTCCAGATACCATTTCAAAGTTGGTCTGATTAGAAAACTTGTTGCTCAGCTCCAACAAATTAACTGGCAGCATTTCTGCTTTCGTATTGCAGGATCTAGCTTACCTCATAAAAGTGGACTTTTCTGAAAACCAACTTACATTTAATATCTCTTCAAATTGGATTCTGTAATTTACCCAACTGTTGTACCTGTCTTTAAGATCTTGTAATCTTCAAGGGTTGATTCCTTCTTTTTTGTCCACTCAATTCTCATTACAATATCTGGGTCTGTCAAATAACAACATTGTGGGCAATATTCCTACTTGGTTGTGGGATCTTCCCAGTCTTCAAGGTCTCAATCTTTCAAATAATCGAGTGGAAGGTTCTCTACCACCTGTTATTTCTACATTAAGTGTAGACTTGCATAACAATAGCTTACATGGCTCTATTCCCCATTTTGGTGGATGGTTTGTAGATATGTCAGAGAACAGGTTCAACGGCTCCACCCCATGCTCTATATGCTCTTTTGACAGTAGATTGATGTTTTTGGAATTGTCAAAAATAGGTTAAGTGATGGGATTCGTAAAAATCTAGTGATATCTTAATAATAATAAAACAAAGTGTGACCGGGAAGCTAGCATTTTTAGCATTTGCAGTGGCGGGAATTTCAAAACCTCCGTGGCGAGCAGTGGACAAAAGTAGGGAATACCAACTGGTGATGGACTTCCTACCATAACAGGTGTGTCTGTTTCAATTCAAAATATGAACAATGCTATTAATGTTAATCCCTCTCCTTCCGCAACCGTACCCACTCCCTTCTCCTTAGTTTTGCCAAGTGCAGAATCCATTAATGCTGACCTTATTACTCCTAGTTCCTCTGTTCCAATTCCTAAAATTCCATCTGCGAGACCTAGGTCCTTCTCGAAGGCTGTAGAAAATGCAGGCATCTCCACCAACGCCGAAGCCAAATTTTCCATCACCAATGGAGCCCATAACCCCGGTAAGGCCTCTGGGACGTTTGGTTCTTCCTTCTCCGTTTCTCCCAATTCTGAAATGCTTGCTGAAATCATTATGGAAAAGAGTAGGTTAAGAAGCACTGCTATCTTCTTCTCGGCTGTAGATCTAGATAAATGCCCTCCTAGGAAGTTTCTTAATGATTGGTTTCATAATTTATGGAATCTTAAAATGGGATTTCATATTTCTTTCTGTCGGCAAATTCAAAAGGGTCTTTTTGTCATTTTTTTTGTTAATCATGAAGCTCAAACTGAAGTGCTTAAAAAGCAGTATTGGTCAGTTGGTTTGGCCTCCTTTCAATCTATTTCCTGGTCTCCCAACGCAAATTATGAAGAGGCGTTGGCCCTCTCAGCTCCTCGTTGGATAGTCATTAAGCATATTCCACCATTTATGTGGAGGTTTATCCCTCAATTGCTTCAACCATTAGGGAAAGTGATTCATATGGAAATGAGGAAAGTGCTTCAACCATTAGGATTCAGGGTTCTTATTAAACACAAGCATACTCATGAATCCATTGATAGGATCATCATTGACAATCAAGAGATTACGGATCTTGACACTATTAAGGATACCTTTGCTAAATTCTATCAAAACTTGTTTTCCTTTGAGGACTCGGTTGAAGCCTCCTATCTCAGGGACAGGGGTCGTGCTCTGATTCCTAAAATTGTCTTTGTTGAGGATACTATTACCCTTGCCAAATAGATTTCTCTTGAAGAAATTGGTAATGCCATTAACTCTCTTAAATTAGACAAGGCCCCTGGCCCTGATGGCATCCCCATTGAATTTTATAAAGCCAATCAAAGGTGGATCTGCAAGGATCTCCTTGAGATATATTTAGAGGCTCTTTCGCATGGCTCTCTCGGTAATTCCATTAACCTTGGTATTATCAAAGTCATCCCCAAGGATGGGGATAAGGCCCTCATCAAAAATTGGAGACCTATAACACTTCTAAATGTCTCCTACAAAATTATGGCCAAAATTTTAGCCACTTGACTTGTCAACATTCCTCCTAAACTTATTTTCTCTACTCAAATTGGTTTTATTAAAGGTAGGTACATCCTTGAGAATGTCATCACTAGTTGGGAAGCCATGCATTGGGCTAAACATTCCCACCAAAATTCTGCCATCTTCCTATTAGACTTTGAAAAAGCCTACGACAGAATTGAGTGGAACTTCATCACCACGATGCTGGAAGCTTTTGGTTTTCTTGCCTTCTTCTGTAATGCGGTTAAGGTCCTCCTCCATGATGCCTATGCTCAAATTGACATTAATGGCTCTCTATCTGCGTCCTTTCCCCTTGAACGGTCTATTAGGTAGGGATGCCCCCTGGCGCCTGCTCTATTTGAGATTGCCTCTGATGCCCTATTTTACCTTCTTCGGGACAATACCTTATCCCCAGCTGTGAAAGGAATTACACTGCCTAATGAGGATGTTCTTTTAATAGTCAATTCGCTGATGATACCACCATTCTCTTTGAAGCTACTTAAGACAACTTTGAAGCTCTTCAGACCAAACTTAAACTTTTTTGCAATATGTCTGGTGCCAAGCTTTCTCTAAGATATTATTATTATTAAGATATATTAATGCTTGCTTACATTATTAACATTTATATAATGGAATAAGATACTTTCTTGATATATTCAACATATGCATAGTATTAATATTCAATTAGATATCTGAGTTATATATGAAAAGTCACTTTGGCCTCTTTATTTTCCCTTTTGGAATTTGATTCATCTTGTGGGTTTCTAAGAGTTTTTGGTTTATGATTTTAGTAGGAGCTTCGAGTGGGGGGGGGGGGGGGGGGAAGATGGTGTCGCATCTCTGAAAGAAAGGGAGACAAAATTTCTATTTTCTTTTTTTAAAGGAATTGTTTGGATTGCATCATCTCTTGAATCATTCTATCAAGATTCAAGTGTGTTGTCTACGATTCCACTTTGTGCATGCATGTTACCAAGTATTCTTTGTCCATGATAGCCTAATCTGTTTGATGATTGTAATTGCATAAACCTAACATGAATATTCTAAAATATTCTATTTTAAAGGTTAACTTTTTTTAAGATATATATTTATTAGGTTGGAAACCTACATTCCTTCTAATTTAGAAGACATTTATACACACCTACTTGCTTTTGTCCCAATAAGCATTTGGAAAACTATATTTAAAAATATAATGTCATTTGATGATATGTCATGTAATAACCATTAACTAAGAAAATAATTAACTTATTCATAATAATAAAAAAATGAGTATATACTAATTGAGTATTAATTCAGTAAGAAATTATTAGTTAGAATAAAAGTGGAACTATTTTACTATTAGTTTCTGTAAGGACATTTTTTAACGATTAATTGAATGTTTTATCTTCATAGAAAACTTTAAACAATAAAGATGGTTTTTTTATTATAATATTAACTTTATAGAATAAATTTGTATTGTCCACATGCTTCATAGTTGAAACAAGGTTAATTAAAAGTATAATAAGTTTAATAACTAATAACAAGTTCAAAGATTTATTTATGTTCATTTAAATAATATATCATTATATTTTATATTCATTATTTAAATATATTCTCTATAATAGTTATATTAAACCATAAAAATAATGTTTAAGTATTATTTTAAATAAGTATTTGGTAATGTTTTTGCTCATTTTCAATTATCAAAGTCCATTGTATCACCGACTGTACAAGCTTGCGATCATGGTCCAGCAAGCACTTGAACCTTGGTAGGCACAACACCACCACCGTCACTTAACCAACACACTAAGTAGTGATCCCAATAATGCATAAGAAGACTTCAAAGTAAAATCAAAATAAATTATTTTATTGACTTTTATTTCAAAATTTATTTATTTTTGACATGATCATTTAATCAGACAAGAGGTTAAAGGCAAACTAATAAGATATTATGCTATTAGAGAACGAATATTAATGATTAATTAAATAATTTTTATTATTTAATTAATGACAGAATGATACAATGTCGACAAATAATCAAATGTACGACACGGAGGAATAATTAGAATAGTGGCACAATAATTTTACAAGGTAATGCGAAGATGTTAAAAAGTGGCAATGTCACAAGTATTAAACATTTTTTCGTGTTTACACACACATAGATATGTGTATGTGTTTGTTTGTGTGTGTATGTATGTATGTATGTATGTATGCACACACACACACACATATGTATGTATGTACATATGTATATGTACGTGCGACATAGATGAATAATTAAAACAATGGCGCAATGATTTTACAAGGTAACATTAAGATGTTAAAATGTTGCACAATAAGTATTGACCATTTTTTACTGTCTACACACACCCATGTGTATATACACATACATGTGTGTGTATACATATGTGTGTGTGGACACAAAAGAATGGTAAATACTTGTGGTGCCACTTTTCAACATCTTGGTGTTACCTTGTAAAATCATTGCACCATTATTCTAATTATTCCTCTATGTCTCTCTCTCTCTCTCTCTCTCTCTCTCTCACACACACACACACATACACACAGAGATGCAGTCACGGATGGAGGGAACTCAATGAGATCATTTCAACCCTTCCAGCCAATAAAAAACCACAGAAATAGTAAGCCGGGATGGATAGAAATGAGAGACCAGTCGTTTATTTTTTATCAAAAAATCATTTATAATTGATCTGTAACATGTAGTCTCACATGTCAGTCATACATGCCAGAATATGATCCAAAAACCCTTCCAAAACTTAGCCAAAATAAGCCAGATAATCTAATGAACAACACTTTTTCCCCTTAGGAACAATTCCATAAGCTTATAAAGTCATCACAACATCAGGTTAGCCCATAAAAGATCACATTTCACAATAATAGGAAAACGTGTTACAATAATTAGGTTAGGACCCAAATCATCTTGATCGACCACCAATGAAAGAAATAAGAGATGTGATCATACAAAAAGGTCATCCTTAAACGTAACAATGAGCTGACACAATCACACATGAAGATTCCCATCGAAAGATCAGAAAATGATCAGAAAACACAACGAACGACTTAGAAAATGAAGAACAGGATAGCCTCACAAAGAATCTATCATATCTCCTACATGATGAAACCAAATGATGTGTGATCATAAGATAAGGTCCATCACGAAGCTAAGATCACACATAAGTGATCACAACAAGAAAGAACAAGCACAGATCAACCACATACAGAAACACCAAACTAATCAAATAGGAAGCCAAATATTTTTGTTTGATGGAAGATTGCCAAGATACAAAGATTCTCTTGCATAAAACACCTGAGGTATTTAAAAAGTGAGCCTCTCACTTTTTTGGGCCCAGAGGAAAACCAAAGTGGTCAACCTCAACCTGAGAAATCCTTGAAGAATATTTGACTGGTCTTTCCTTCTATTTGACAAGATACTCCATATATTGCTTACCTCTTGTACTTCAACCAACTCTTCTATCCAAAATCTTCTCTATCTGATCCATCTTCTTCTTAGGATACTGTTAGCTAACATCTGATCCTTCTCTGCAACTGCAATCTGATTCATGATAACATATAAGTTTACAACATTAAATACTGGTGAAATATCTATATCCTCTGGTAATTTCACTTCATATGCATTACCTGAATCAAATCTCCTCAAGATCTTACAAGGACCAAATTTATTCATCCTTAACTTTCTATAATTACCAACAAGAAATATTCACTTCTACAAGTACACCATAACTTCATCTCCCTCTTGAACTTCCTTATGTCTCTTCTTCATGTCTTCTCTCCTCTTATAAGCTTGGTTCATTTCTTCTAAATGATGTCTTACCCCTTCATGTAATAACTTCAAAACCTCAACAAATTCTTCTCTTTCAACACTCTTCTTAAATTCATGACTAATATCCCGCAATTCAGCTACTCCTTTATGATTAAAACCAATAACTACTTTAAATGATGTCTTTCCTGTACTCCTATTTACTAAATTATTATAAGAAATCTCTTCTTGAGGTAACAATAGATCCTAATTTCTAGGCTTATCTCCCACTAAACACCTCAAAAAATTCCCTAGACTCGTGTTCACAACCTCTCTTTGTCCATCGATTTGTGGATGAAAAGTAGAAATCTACTTCAAATCAGCTTATATCTTCTTCCAAAGTGTCCTCCAAAAATAACCAACAACCCCACTATCCCTGACTGAAACAATGCTCTTAGGTAACCCATGTAATCTCACAATCTTCTTGAAAAATAAAGAAACTACATGCACTGCATCCGTATTCTTCCTACAAGGAATGAAATGTGCCACCTTAGAAAATATGTCTACAACCACAAATCGTCTTTGTGTTCTTGGTTTAAACCAAGTACAAAATCCATACTGATCTCTTCTCAAGGTTTGACCAGTCATGTCAAAGGTGTATACAATCTCACAATCTGACTACTACCCTCTGCAACTTGACATACCTTACAATTTTATACAAAATTTTTCACATCCTTATGAACTTATGGCCAAAAGTAATTCTCACTTACCAAAGATATTGTCCTTCATTGAGATAAGAATTCCTACCATTCCTCCTAGATAGCGATCATTGTCCTTAACTTTTGACTCACTTTTACCATGATCTACAAAAGATCTACCTCTACCTCTTTGAAATATTCCTCCTCTACATCTTTGTATTTTCTCATGCCTTCTATTCAACTTCTCTTCACCCTTCAAGGCCCACTTGTATGCCTCCTCCACACTCCTAATCTACAACAAGTTGATTTCATCTTGTATTTACATCCTTAAACCATTAAGGTAGTGAGAAACTTGTTCATCTTCATCCTCTATATGTCCATATCTGATATTCAACTTTTAGAAGTCCTTGGTATAACTCTTTACATTTAGGTCAATTTTCTTCAAGTTTTGCAACTTTCTAAATAGAATTATTTGGTAGTCCTCAGCCAAAAACTTAACCTTCAACTTATTCACCATCCTATCCCAATATTTGTTCTTGTCTTTGCCCCTTCTTTTCTGATCTATCTGTAGATGTTGGACCACCATAAGGATGTATATCCTTTTAACTTAGTGCATGCATACTTTACCTTCTTCTCTTCATTAGTGCCTTCAAGCTCAAAATACTTGTCCATATCTGTGATCCAATCTATCAATTCATCATCTAGGTTTACATGATAATTAGGTGGGTTGAAGTGAGGTCTCCTATTAAAATTAGTCAAGGATCCGATGAACCTCTCCTCCTCATGATTCAACTTTGATTGCGCCTCATTGTTCTCCCCTGCTACATCTAGATTTTGATTTTGTTCATCTCCTTCTTCATCACTTTCATCTTCTATATGTTGTCCTCTCCTCTAAGTAGTCTCTATGACTCCCAATCTGGAAAAAATTTGTCTCAACAAATCTAAGATTGTTGGATCTCCATTCCTAGTTCCACCTCTAGCATTTATCCTAGCCATTTCCACAATCCTTAGTATCTTTAGGTTAGATCCTTTCAACTGCTACTCCACAAGAAATCCTAGATTGAAAAACATTTCTCTAATCCCACTTGATGTAGCCAAGGATGGAGGGAACTCAATGAGATCATTTAAATCCTTGCAGCCAACACAAAACCATGGAAAAAGTAACCTAGAATGGATATAAATGAGAGACCAGCCTTTTATTTTTATTAAAAATTTATTTCCAATAGATCTACAACATGCACTTTCACATGCCAGTCATACATGCCATAATATGATCCAAAAACCCTTCCAAAACCTAGCCAAACTAAGCCAGATAATCTTATGAACAACTCTCTTTCCCCTTATGAACAAGCCCATAATCTTATAAAGCCATCACAACATCAGGTCAGCCTATAAAATATCACATTTCACAATAATAGGAAAATGTGTTACAACAATTAGGTCGGGAACCAAGTAATCTAGATCAACCACTAATGAAAGAAATAAGAGATTTTATCATATAACAAGGTATGCCTCAAATGTAACAATGAGCTGGCATGATCGCACAGAGAGATTCCCATTGGAAGACCAAAAAATGACTAGAAAACACAACGAATGAAAAAGAAAATGAAGAATAGGACAACCTCCTGAAGAATCTTCTATATCTCCCACATGATGAAACCAAATGATGTGCGATCATAAGATAAGGTCCATCACGAAGCTAAAAATACACACAAGCGATCGCAACAAGAAAGAACAAGCACAGGTCGACCACATACAGAAACACTAGACTGATCAAATAGGAAACCACATATTTGTGTTTGATTCAAGATTGCCAAGATCCCAAGATGCTCCTCCATCACACACATACACATATATATGTGTGTAGACACTAACAAATAGTCAATACTTGCGGTACTGCCACTTTTTAACATCTTGGTGTTACCTTGTAAAATTGTTGTGCCACTATTCTAATTATTCCTCTATGTCGCACATTTGATGATTTTTTTGATCATGTCATTTCGTCATTTAAAATTAAATTTAAAAAATTATTTAATTAATCACTAATGTTCGTTCTCTAATTGCATCATATCATATCAATTTTCCCTTAAGCACATGTCTGATTAAATGATCATGTCAATCAATTAATCCTTTAGGGGTAAATAACTATTAATTTATTCCCTTTCCCTAATGTCTTGCCAGGGTAAATAAATTATATTTATTTACCCCCCTTTTATGCCCTTTTCCCACAATTAATTTATTTTATTTTATTTATTGGACAATTTTTAAAAATGTGGGGAGTTCATTTTTAATTATTAAAATCCTCTTATTTTCTAACTCATGTCAAGCCCCTTATCTCTCTCCATCCCACTTTTCCCTCTTGTGTCCTAATTCCCCTAATTTCTCATATGACACCTTCCCTTAATTTCTCGTCCCTAATTTCTCCTATTTTTCATGACCACTATTATTGTTAGAATATTCAATCTCTCCTTGGTTGTATTTAATTATTTATTTGAGGATAAACCAAGGTATCCTACATTTATTTAATTACGAGATTCTAAGGAATCCCTACATGTATTTTGTCCTCTAGTCCAAGTGGGATGACCATTGACATGTCATATTTTTTAATTCCTTTGATAAGGAAACTAGATATTTCTCCTTAAGAGGATCTTGACACTTTGCACACACCTATTATGGATGTTGACATTCACAATTGGTGAGTTACTTGGTAACTCATCTCCTCATCTCTATAAAACATATGCTCCTCTCTTTCATTTTTACTCTTTGGAGTCATTGTAATGAGCTCTCTCTCTCTCTCTCTCTCTCTCTCTCTCTCTCTCTCTCTCTCTCTCACACNTTGTAATGCGCTCTCTCTCTCTCTCTCTCTCTCTCTCTCTCTCTCTCTCTCTCTCTCTCAGACTTTTCCATCTTCATAATATCACAAGGGTTTTTTCTTTTTTCCCCTTTCAAAATCTTCTTGTCTCCTTGTATTGGCTTTTGGGTGCTTGCTCCTATTTCTTGGTTTTCTCATGGTAATAATTTCTTCTTCACATAACTCTCTTAGATGATTTTTTTTTTCCTTTCTCTTATTATTTTTCTTACATGGTATGAGAGCTTGGGTTGCAAATCCTTGTTTGATATTAGTGTTGAAGGTTGTCATTCTTTGGAGCATGCCTTTGGAGACTCTTGGTTGAGAGAGAAACTTGAGCTTCATTTACTAAATCTTGGTTGAATATTTTGCATCTTTATTTTCTCTAACCCTCACTAGCTGGTTTGCCTCCAGAGAGCTGCATTTGAAAAAAAAACTGGTTTGGTTGGTTTCAGTGAAACCCATTTCAATCAAGCTTTGATTTTAACCTCTGTCAGGAAGCCGTAACATTTTATATATTAATGTTCTCTCACATTTTCATGCAGGCATTTAATCTATTTGGTTATATATTACATTGATCTCTGCAGTTTGGTTCCTGCAGAATATACATTATTATATCTCAGAGTTTTGTGTTGTGCATGCAGGCATCTCTTTGGTCTATCACTATTTTCATTAACCATTTGGTTGCAGGCGTACATATCTTTTTTTGGTTGCAGAAAGAAATTCTTAATGTTTTTTTTGCAGTGTGTTATTTAATCTTTATTTGTTGTTTATTGTTCTTAATATAAATACATTTATCTTGACCCTATTTCCATCGCATATTTAGTTTGTTCTAACCTCTGTTTCTTGCAGCATTTATCTCTTTGAAGCATTTACCTCTTTGTTGCCACCTTACCTCTATATTTTCTGTTGCAGCCTTGTTATGCAACAAGGCTCCCCTTCTACCTTTGTGCAGCTTACCTTCAGCTGCCTACACAACATCTTGTTCTACACACCTTGCCTTTGTGCTACGTAGCTTACCTTGGTTGTCTTGCAGCTTGTGCTACACAACCTTTTTGTGTTTGAACTCTCTCTCTCTCTCTCTCTCTCTCTCTCTCTCTCTCTCTCTCTCTCTCTCTCTCTCTCTCTCTCTCTCTCTCTCTCTCTCTCTCTCTCAGGTATCCCTTGCTTCTCCTTTGTCTTTGTTTGACCTCCCTCTCTCTCATAGGTCTCCAACACTATTCATTGTTGTTCCTTGCACAACAACTTTAGCATTGTATTTTGTTGTCCAATCTTGGTGTGTTGTGCAAGTCTTGTTTTTGTTTCAAACTTCTACTATCTTTTTCATTGGATGCCTTCCCTGCATGAACCTCTTTCATGTTTTGTAACTCCCTCTGCCAAACATATTCATATCAACTTTTTATTAAAATTGTAACTGTCAATAACATAGCTTTAGTGCAATTTTTTAATCATTTTGAATATTGTAGTTCCTTAGCTATCTTTGGTTGTTTATCTATTTAGTGTGAACGGTTCCTAATATATATTTTTTTAAACCATTCTTTGACTCTTTTAAATCATTTAACCTTTTATTTGAAATAGTTAATATAATGTTTAAAGATTATTATTATTGCTAATCATTTAATCTCTTTTAAAAATAGTTGTATTTATTTATTTACTATATTAGATTGCTCATTCTTTTAACTATCATTCTTGGATTAATTTTTTTTTTAATTTCTTTGTTCACTTGGACCATATTAAAGATTAATACTTTATTATCATTCAAATTGTATATTTAGTTGTATGTTTATCACTTTCAATTCATTATTTTAACGTTTTTAACAAAAAAATAATTTTTAAAACACTCTCTCTTTCACCATTCAAATCTTGATTAATATTAAATTAAATTTCATTTTTTGATTATTTGAAGGTTACTTGTTACTATTTATGAAGTGTTTTTGTCTAATCCTAACATTTTTTTTCTTGTTATTTTAATCATGTCGTCGCTTATTCCTGAAATTAAGTTATATAAACGACCCCATTGCACTGATTGTGGGAAAAATGCTCATGTGATGCAAAATTGCTTTAAAAAACAAAAAAGTAAGAAACCTATGAATCAAAATAATCAACAATCTCATTATAAGATGAATACTGCTAAACAACCTCATCATGCTTTTTCAGTTCGTTATCATGTTTCTAACCCGTTAGATGTTTCAAATTCAGCACCGAGTTCCAATGTTACTTCCCCTTAGCATGAAACTGAATTCTTTTCAAAGGGAGTAATTTCTTTCCTTTAAGCTATCTCTTGATCATGTTTTTTCAATTATGTTAAATTTATCTCCAATTTTTTTATAGAATATGTGCTTTCTGATGCAAACTATGTCATTCCTTATTTTAGTTTGTTCAAGTATTATGATTCATCTAACAATATTTCCTTCATGATTTTAATTTTTTATCTTATTGATTAGCATTAATTTCTATCAATCTTATTATGTTTTTATACCATCTATTTATATGCACTTAGTTGCATTTTTATGGTTTTCATACCATATTTTTTATATGCACATTGTTGCATTTTGGTAAGATTGTGTAGGGTGCCTAATTTCCAGGGTTAACTTTATAGGGTCTTCAGTTTATCTGGATCTTAGTCACCTTATCTTTCGTAGGGGCTCGTGGATTTTGCCTCCATCCATTGATTCGTACACACTTACTTCAGTTGATGTTTATCAACTTGATCTTTTTTCCTCATTATAAGGTTGATGTTCTTGAAATCCTTCTTGAATTTTGTTGGATTTCTCATATATTTGCAAGGCAATATGTTGTTTTAACACTCATAATCCTTAGATCAAATTATTATATAGCATACGTCATTAGTTTCTTTTCAATTTTGGATTTATATCTCTTGGTATTAAGTATGATCTATCCAATTATTTTTCATCCTAATGGAAAGGTTGCAAAGCTCAAATTGTTAAAGTTTCTCATTATATGGGTTTATGTCTCTTATCTCTTTAATGGTTCTTTGATTATAGTTCACGACTGTAGACATGTTTGGCAAATCGAATCATGGATTGATTTGGTGTTTGAGTCACAGGTTCTACTGATTTATCTTGGTCTCTCTCATATTTATTGTCAAATATGCTACTATGATAATGCATGTCATACTTCATTTCTTAGATGTGGGTCATGTAGGTGATGGATTCAAGACCCATTCACTCGCAATGAGATGACTCATTAGTGGACTGTCCATATCCATGTGATTGATGCAATGTTGATGCAGGTCTCATTAGTTGGCCTTGTCTGTGGTCATTTGTGCATTAGTATGTTTCTTTTATGAGAGCATTCATAATGTTTATTGTAACTCACTTGTCCATTTTAGGAATTTGAGAATATGATTTATCTTGATATCATGTTAGCTTTATTGCAATTTTTTATGATTTCTCATGGATTCTTTTCTAACCCTCATTAATTTCATTTTAAAGTTTTCAAAGATTCTCTAAAGTTGAATTATTTTATGATACACATTATGAGTTTCTTTTCAAAGGTATACTAATTTTTATCAAGGGTAGATCCCAACAATGGGAAATATACTTGTGATTTTTCTATTATTTTATTCAGGTGATATATCATGGACCCTGTTAGGGCTATACCAAAAAAATTCATCCCAACTGATAAGACAGGTGTTTCAAAGTTTTAAGCCAGGTTCTATGTTGTTTAAAACCCTAGTAGTTCTATTTTCAAGCTTTGGGTCAATGATCTAAAACCCTAAGGTTTTAGGGCTAGTTCCAATTTTGAGTTACTTTATTTTATCACTTAAATTCTTATGAACCCATGTGTTTATTTTATCATCAGGTGGGGCCATACTTTTGTTTATCCTAATAGACCTAATGCTTTAATCATTTATCCTAATTCTAGATGCCCCGCCGGTCCTTTTTATTTTTACATCATGTGTCATGCAGCTCCAATTTGATCCAATAGATAGTGTGTTGCGTTAGCCAAAAGATGATCAAGATCTACCTATCAAGGCATTGCGCCTAAAGGCCACGTGTCTTTGGCAGGTCTGACATATGTTTAAGGGTTATTATTAAGTGCGTGTAGATTCTATTTGATCTAACGGATAGTACATTGCCTTAATCTCAAGATGTGTTTGATCTACCATTCAAGGCATTGCACTTATATGACATCTGTCCCAGTGGTTCTGAATGAAGTTAGAGAATCCAAAGTAAAGGGTAAGCACATTAGACTTGATCGTGCGGTTGGCGCAAACCCTCAGTAGAAATATGATCAAGATCTATTCATTAAGGCATCACGCGTGAGTGACACTTGGCACACGGCAGGCCATGTTCAGCGATAATGAATAAAGTAAAGATTATGCACAACTTAAAGTTCTCTAACGGTTGGTGTAAAGCCTCAGGGTAGAGATTAAGTTTGATTAACTATTAAGGCATTTTTCCTTTCCGCCATGTGTTCCAAGTGGGTCTAACTCTGCAGTTAAGATAAGATAAACAATGTTCATATTAGATTTTATCGTGTGGCTGGCGTAATGCCAAAGCTTGGAGATGAAAAATGTTTAACCATTAAGGAGTTGTGCCTAGATGATGCGTGTTTTATCTGGGAGTTTAAACCTATGGTCTGTAAGATGATGGTTAAGTAACCTGTGATCAAGTCAAATCAAATATGACAATTGGCATGATTCCTTAATCACAAGATGCAGAATAGATAACCTTTGAGGCATTGGGCCTTGTTGCCACATGTCTTTCATAAGTTTTTGGGGCTTGCAGTTACAAAGTAAATGGTAGGGTTAATATGTGATCAAGTGGGTTTTTATCAAATGAATGGTGTAAAGCCTATGTAATATGGAAAATATGGATAGGGTTTCGAACAATGGGGGTTTTCTCATAAAAGTGACCCTATGCACATATTATCCACATACATTTAATTGTTATGATAAGGAATGTAAATCTAGAAATGTTTGTAAAGGAAAATGGAATAAAATACATACCTATGAAAAAGAATATTCTAAAAACCCTGTCAAATGGTCTCAGAAACTGTTTATTTTTTCATTCTTGAACCGAAATTGTGAGATCTAAAAAACCCTGAAACTTTTTTCTTTTCTAATAAAGGTCAATTTTGACCCAAAAATGAATGTCACCTTTGACCCAAAATTTCTGATTCTGACCCAGAATAGAATGTCAATTCTAAGCTAGAAATGAATGTCACCTTTGACACAAAATTTCTGAGTCTGACCCAAAAGTTTTGATTCTGACCCAGAATTTCCGATTCTGACCTGCATAGTTTGACAGAAAATCTGTTTCCGGATCTGAAAGTTTGCCGAAAATGGTATCTGGATCTGCACTCCAAATCACTTTTCCAAATGTATCCCTGCAATAAAAATGGTTTGTTTTTTGGAGGGAGGGGTTTTCCTTGGTCAAACCCCAATTTTGGAATTAACATTAAAATATAATTGAAATTTCATAAGTAACAAAGTAAATAAATGAATTCACCTTACTCTTATATAAATCCTTGTGGAGGATTCAAATCCGTGGATCCAAAAGTATGTATGTGCCAAATGGATGTAGAATGTAGAATGTCGGATGTATGATTTCTCAAATAAATGGCTTGTAGATCTTCAACACCAATCTTGAATGGATCTTAGAATAGGAAGAGGCTTGGAGGAATGTGGATGGAGAAAACTTCAACAAGAGGGCTCCATAGAGCTTGAATCCTTCAATGGCTACCAATGGATCTCCTTGATGAATTGAGTGCTTGAAAGTTCTTGAATTCTTGTATTCTTGAGATTAGATTAATTCTTCAATAGATATTTAGCTTGCTTCAAATCTTTCTACTTAGCTTGTCCTTCACACTTAGATTTCACTTTTTAAGTCTTAGAGAAAATGAGAGGAGAAGGCTTCCTTATATATGAATCTAGGGCACAATCTTCTAGAGAGGCCTACATAGGAGAATTAAATTATAGTTATACATATATCACTAGAAGTGGACCTATATTAAGTATAATTTCAAGAGTCATTTCCCTAAAGACTGAATAAGCCAACCCGGAAGCGGGAATTAAATCTTTCCGAAGCCCGACATCTAGAAACCCTGAAAATTTGAAATCTAGACCTTGGGTTAGAATCGAGGTCATTTTTGACCTAGGTCAGGGTCAAGTTCGACCTTGAACTAGGTCAAAATTGAGGTTTTGAGGTCTACCTTGACCCAGAAAGATCAATTTTGACCTTGAGATAAAAAATCTCAGGTTTGCAGTTTAGGATGCCAAAAATAGCCCGAAAAGAAGTGGGAAATGGGGGAGAATAGGGGGAAAAGCCAGATCCAAGTCAAAGACCCATTCAAGTTGCTTGACATGAACCCAAACCACTTACTCAGAGGGCTAAACCAGTCCAAAATGGAAGTTCTTCCATTTTCTTACTATACAACCTCAAAGAAAAGATGATCGTGATCTAGATTTTAAGGCATTGCACTAGCATGACACGTGGCATTGCACTAGCATGACACTAGCAAGGAAAGTAAAACACCAATAGTTTTAAAAGGATCCAATGGTGACTGTGAACCCTTAAGCCAAATATTTAAGGAGATTAACCATTGAGGCATCACTCTTAAGTGACATGTAGCATAAATGAGATCATGGGTCGTAGGTTGTAAACGAATGTAAAGGCACTGTAAGTTGATGTTAATCAGAGGGATAGCACAAAGCCTTAGCTAAAACATGATCAAGATCTACTCATCAAGACATTGCGCCTAATGAACACATGTACAAAATGATGGTGGTCTTCATCAATCATTGCTTGCTACATGATTTAATAGGAAGTTGCTGAGATCTACGATCACGTTTTAAATTGCTAAAGCAAATTGTTTTGAACCATTGGGTCATGAAGATTCAAATGAGGTGAAGGTAATGGTGAAGTGTGTGGTCATATTAGTGGTAATTAAATGCTAAGTATAGTTGAGAATATGTATAAGATTGTCTTGTCAAATTTTTGAAATCCATAATTGATGAAATGATTGGAGCAAAGATGAATTGTAGTTTTTTCTTTTTGTTTTCCAACTTTTTCAGAACGGGTAAGTTTTTCTGAGACTACATTTCTGAACATTGTGAATTGAATTGGTAGTAGGGTTTGGTGTTTTTAAGAAAGTAGAATTTTTTGCATACACATTTGTTACCTTTTGTTTTAGAAGCCATAAATTAAGAATGGCACCCAGAAGAGAAATTTTAGGGAAAATCAATTATCAAGAGAGAAATGTATGTAAGGGTTTCTTACATCAACTAAATAGGTCAACAAATGACACTACTAAACTCAAAGAATTAGTGCCAAGACATTCTTATTTTAAAATTGGGGAGGGTTTGTATGATAGGGGTAGATGGGCAAGAGATGCCAAAACTAGCATTCTTGGTTTGGGATTTTTTAAAGTAGCTTTTACTAGAGGAATGTGTATGCCCCAAATAGTAACATCTGGCAATGTGATGTGGGAAAGTTAGTAGTCCCTGGGGTCTTCATGGATACAGATTTATTAATCTAAATTGCAGAGAAGTATGACAATATTTCTAGGGTTGTGAGGGACATAAATGGAAATGTATTAGTGAGCATCACAGTTGAGGAACTAAGGGAGGTGTTCCAATTAAATGATACCTCTGTTAAAATGGAAAATATTGATTTTGATCAATTCAAGGAAATATATAAGGCTAAAAGAAATTACCTCAGAAGTGGGCCCTTGAAGGAATTCTTTAACAAGATAGGAAACTTGGTTGTGGTAGGCCCTAATATACCAGAACCATTCAAATTGGATTATTTCAATCCAAAGGCTAGATGTATGTACATTGTCAAGAGTCATATTTTTGGAAAGGGTGAAGAAACATAAATGCCCACTCACTATATGTTCATGATGGTCCAAATTCTTCATCCACATTTGGCTATTATTTTTTATTTTTCCACTTATATTGCAGAACTGATTCATTAGGGTTTGATAGGTATAAAAAATGCAAAGGTAGCCAAGTCATTTGGCTTGTATTCCATATTAATTCATATGATTATGTTCAAGAATGTTGATTATTTTGAAAAAGAGATGGATCTAATGAGGCTCAAAGATGATGAAGAGATGCTTGTCCAACTGTGGAGTGCAAATTTTTTGTGGGACAGGAAAGATGCTAGTTTCATCACCTTTGACAGGTGTTTTGCTTCTAGGCTCAGAGCCTTATTATTCATAGACAATCCCAGAATCCCCAACGGTTTATTGAATCTTTTAATACCAAAGGAATTTGCTAAAATTATTGAGATAGTACACAATTGGGGTGATATCATTTTATACCCTGTTTCAATAGTCTTCAGAGTTAATGGTTTCAGAGGAGTTCCAAATATACTCCCATATCAGGTCCCTCTTAAAGTAGGTATTGCAGAAATAATCAGACAAATTGGTGGGCTAAAAGAGGAGTCATTGACAGGAAAAGGGAAAGGCACCATCTTCCCTACTATTACAATTGTGCAATAATTTGTTATCACCAAAGGGGGATGGAAACATCTACATAAATACCTTAAACCTTATCAGATGAAAACACCAGTGACAAGATGTGCTGATATAGAAGGATTCATTAGTGATATTTTTAGGAAAATAACAAAGTGTTTAGTATTGGATGATCAATTCAACTTTCCAGAGAACATCATCAAAAATGAATTCAATTTACAAGAGCAAGAAATTAATAAAGAAAAGTGGTTGGTCTACAAGAAGACCTTGGAATTTGTGCAACATTTTGATAAAGGATATGATCCTTTGAAGGAGTTCCTTCCTTGGGCTAAGAAGATTGATTCATTGATGTCTTTATTTAAGGATTTCATGCAGACATTGAATCAAAAGAAAGAGGCAGTGATAAAAGCAGAGCCAGAGAGGGCTAAGCCCATCCCGAGAAAGTCCACACATGGTAGGATCATTCCACTTGGGAGATATGTGCTACACGAGAAGCAAGGATACAGTATGATAATGCAGAAGGGTGAAACATCCTATAGGGGCCAGTTGGAAACACAAGTACATGATAAATAGGTTTCTACCTCAAAAGGGAAGAGGGCCATGCATGTAGAATCTAAATCAATGCCAGTCCCAAAGAAGAAAAGAATAGAGGAAGAGGGACAACGATTGGAAAATCTATATTCCCCTTCCCAATCCCCCTTGCACATGGATGAGCAAGCAATTGTTGAACAATTACTGCATATGGGAGATGTAAGGCAAATTGTTATAACATCTCAAGAGATGAAAGAAGGGATGCCAAATACTCCTAAACATACAGAGATGGATTTGAAAATTGCTGAATTTGTTGGAAAAGAACTAGATCCTATGACAAAATAAGCCAGTGATGATTTTCTGTCAGATGATAAATTTGTGAAGGCTAGGGAATTTGTTTAGTTTTTGTGGAGAATTCATTTAAATGAGTTCAAATAAAAATGTCAACAAAGGAAAAAGGACCAGCCTAATAAAAACAAGGACGAGATTGGGGTTGAGGTAAAATAGGAGATGATAGCCAAGTTTGACAAGATTACTCTTGAAGAAGGTAGAGAGTTAGGCAGGAAAGAGGGAGTACTTATCCTGCCAAAATGGGACATAGTTGCTTCCATAGTGTTTGATGCTATTAGAAAATAGACAAGAATCATGCATGTCACTAAATTAGAGGCTCAACAAGCATCTAAAGGAGTCAAGTTCAGTGAAGACCATGCAACATTAGTAATGTGGTCGCTAAAGAGGAGGGAACACAAGAAGACTATTGAAGACACCCAACTTGAGCAGGCCGGCAGTATACTAGTAAGAAGAGTTGCCAACACTATTGGGGTAGAGGTAGCAGGCATAACATCAGAGTCTGCAAAATTTGGTCTAAAGGTAGCAGAGAAACAAGAAGAAATTCAAAGCCTGAGAAGCAAGCTAGAAATAGTCCTAAAGGCTTATATTGATGAAAGGATGAAATCCTTGGAGAAGGTTAAAAGAATTGTCAGATTAGAAGGACAAAAGCCAGTCCAAACTTATCCATAGAGGATGATAACACGGGACCCAAATCAGTCCTCTTCCTCTAGCCCAATTATAGAATTTCCTCCTTCCCCCATACTAGTTGGCCCTACTACACAAGCAGATCTGAAATTTGAAAAGGATAAACTAGTAGCTGAAAGGACTAGATTAGAAGGGGTGAGAAAAAGGTGGGATGAAGAAAGTATAAAGTTCCAGGAGGCACAAAAATGGGTGCAACAAAGATATGAGGACAAGATAAGAACAACACATGCATTTTGCTGATGATGTGGACCCAGCCTCTATTTACCTACATGGTAAGAAAATTATGAGTATATTGGATTCTTTCAATGGGGACAAAGACAAATGGGATCAGATTATGCAAAGGTGGAGAGGAAAGAAGGAAGAATTAAAATCTTTTATTCATTATCTGGAAGAAGGAAGATAATGTGGACATTGTGTTGACTGCCACTTATAAGTGCTTCAAAATTCTAGTTGATTTGGATATAAGGAGGAGTATCATCCTTAAAAAGGTAGAGACATTAAGAAAGGAATATTCCAAAACTCATTATGAGATATTCCCCAATCTATTCAAGAAGAATGGAAATATACAAAGGGAAGCTTTGTGGATGAATGAGATGGGTGAAGAATTGGCAACTATGAATAACAAAGTCATCACTCTAGAGGACACACTTTTGTTTTTTCAAACTATCGAAACCATTGAAAAGGCCAAATCATACTTTGGGTTTGGAAAAAGGAAATTGATCAGATAAAGGCCAATTGGCATGAATTGAGTAGCAAGAAAGATGAAGTCATAAACCTCCCTTGGCAAAGTGATGAGGTGTTTACCTCTTGGAAGGATAGATACAATGCAGCCCACCAAGAATAAAATGATGTTGTGTGATGAACAACAGATGGAAAATATTCCCATAATTTTTAACAAGACAAGCGGATGCAAATATCATTACATTAGAGAACCAAGGCAACAAATTCCACCTGGAAATTTCTGAACAAGTTTGAAGTAGTTACAAGGAAGCAGGCGGTCAGAAGACAAAATTTTTAAAAAATCTTGTAAAAAAGTGGTTATTATTGCACTTATTTTTTTGTCTTTTGTATGAGTAATGTATTTTGTCCTTTATCCAATTGATATGTAGCTTTTTTCAATCCTCTTCTATAAAAGGATTCCCAATATCATTGGAAAGGGCTAGAAAATTGAGTATTGTAAGCATTTTGTAAAAGTTTTCAGTCAAGGGAATATAGCAGAATTGTACTAGATAGGTTTCAAGATTAAAAATAAAGTTGAAAGGTCTTTGACATATTATTGAAGATGTTATATCTGATTACATCTTGTATATAGAAGTATGATTATTTACAGTTAATACAAAGATCTAGATTCCAATCTCTCCTGTGGTGTTTTGTCTTATGAGTTATGAACTTTCCAATTCATTAGCATAGATTTTATCTGTGTTTATGTAGTTATTTTAGATTTTTGATCAAGGATCAAATTAAACGATGCTCTAATTAATACATAGATTCATCTTGATATACACTCGGATTTTATAAGAATTATGGGTTTGGGATAGTTTTGTTTATGGCCTAGAATCTGTGATAGTAATTGACTTCTAAATATTGTATTTGTTTTTAAAATATGGCCCAATGGATAAAGCACTGATCAAAGACTGATAAGTTCCATATTGTTGCATATTTAGTTAAATGTTGGCTATGTTTCTGCAAGCACAAACATCAAATCCATTATTTCCTATGTTTTTTTAAGTTTGCTTTGATCTATATGTCTCATGCTCCATTTCATGGTTGATGTTCAATGGGTAATTATCCAGTTATCTAGTATCTCCCAGTTATGTTGAGTTTTGTAAGATTCCTGCTTGATTAATACCACATAGAATATTTGAAGGTATTAAAGGGTACTCCCCCTTTGTTTTTCAAAACCTAAAGCATAGAAGCATGGTATGAATGCTTGTTAGTTGGTCATTTTCATTCTATTGTGAAATAGTTGGAGTTGGATTCTCTTAAATATCTATTACAAACTGAAAAGGTTGTTGGTCAGTAATCCTAGCATAAAAAGGAACCAAAAAATGGTGACTCTGTTGGGGACTTGAAATTAATTTTCAATAAGTAATATAAGGTTTTTCAATTTGATCTAGACTCCTGGCCTACTTACTTATTTTAACCAGTCAGTTGACCATTCATAGTATGGAGTTATAATTGCTTATCCCAGGAATTTGTTTTTCCATTGAAAATTTGTTGGGATTCTCTTAAGCTCCTTTTTGTTCTCTTCTATCATGTGAAGTCCTTTGTAGTATAATTTATGTTACTCAAATTTAGTGTATATTTTCCTAGCTAAGTATTGGGTGACGACTCGAAGAAATCTCTGCAATAGTGGTGAGTAATAAATCATTTTTTATACACATAAATATGAGTTATAAGAATATGAGAACGAGGATGAAGAATCATCCTAAGGATAATTTGGAAGGTGAGATCCCATCTACCTCAAGAGATGGTCAGTTAGTGAATGAAAATGTTGGTGGGACTATTTATCAAACATGGAGGAAAAAGAAGAACACCAGGATAGAGAATCCCATTCCACCAAATCAGGAGAGAAATGCATTTGAAGTTGAACAGGGTGAAAATTCAGTATTGGAAGTGTATGGTGATTATTATTCTCAAAGTGAGAGAGGTGATGATGGACCAAGATATACCAGGAAGATAGTCCATAGTAAACCTCAAGGACATGAAACAAGGTCTAGAAGTAAAAGTAGAGGTGAAGAGAATAGGAATTCTCCTAGTGCTCCAAGATCTTCCTTATCAAATAGGCCTCATGTCCACAGCCACAGAAAAGAAAGAACCATCATTGAGGAAACCTCTGAATCTGAAACTACTCCCCCAGATTCTAAAGAAATTTTTGAAGAAGTTGGTGAATTAGAAAGGAGAATCCATGAGCAAATTTCTATAAGACAACAAAGAGAAAAGGAGAAAGAAGATAGGATCAGGCAAGCCCAAATCAAATCCGAACAACTAAAGAGGAAATTGCTAGATTTAGAGGCAATCAATTCTGTTGTTGCGCCTGCAAAGATTGAATATGAGCCAGTTGTCCAACAATTGCATAATACACAAAAGCCTAAAGACAAGGGTAAGAAGAAAGTTGTGGGAATTGAAATAAATGAGCCTGCAAGTAAAGGAAATTCAATGGACCCAATTTTCAAGTTGGATACTAATCTAGAAAGAGATAAGAGGGAGAATGATATGTTAGTAATAACTGAGAGTGGGGGGGGGGGGTGAATCAGTGGCCTCAAAAATTAATTCTTAAATCAACCCTTAAAAATTATTACCACTTTTAAGCCTTTAGTTATACTCATTCCTACAAGATGAATGCCTTGAAATACTTATAACAATTTACTACTTGTCGGAATGCTTTGTAATAATTATAATAGTAAAGTAATGAAACATAAACACATAATACATGGATTTTTAACGTGGAAACCCTATTAAGGGAAAAACCACTAGGACCGATACCCCAAATTTTCACTCTTCTAAAGTGAGCTTGGTTAAGATCCAACCTTGTTAAGTTTACAAACACATTGTTATGTGTGACCTTGTTAGAGGATTTAAATAATAGTTTGTCACTTAGTATCTGGCATCTAATGCTACCATCCTTGATCAAACACTCACTTGGCCTGTCAATAGGTATCGAGCATATCCAATGATACTTTGCATGACCAAAATTTTTTATACTCCTTGGGATCTATCTGAATTATAGAAGAATATTAAGTCTTGCTTAGTTAAGAGACTTGATGCTTCAATGGTTAAACTAAAACAATAAAGTGATCTGTTCACACATACAACTTAATTGCAGATTTTTAGATCTATTGTAAGTCCATTACCTCTCTGATCAATATAATCAATTCAATACCTTTTCTCCACACTATTCTACCGTGTGATGTTGTATCCGTGTTCTTTAGTGTATGTAGAATCTAGCTCTTCCCTCAGCTTGTTGATCAAGTCTGAATGAAGAATTTCTTCTCCTTGAGAATCTCTTCAGCATCTATTTTCTTTTCACTTCTTTTCACCCCACCAATTCATAATGAATTAGGTTGTCTCTATATAGACATGATTTCACCTTTTCTTGGCTTTCTTGATCTTGGCGTGATCCACAATTCTCACCAATTAGATTTAAAGAAAAACTCCACTTTTATCTCATTGAGATCTTCTTGCCAACTGAACAAATCAGCTTTAAATCAATTACTTATCTCCAGCTTTATCTTGTCGATTAAAATAATGATAAGTATCAGTTAAGTCTATTTTTAGCTCTTAACAGCTAAGCATTTTGTCATTTCTGAACTCTGTGTTCTATCGATCAATACTTCAGTTAGTCATCGGTGATAACTGACTGTTCTGTCGGTGTGACTTCAATTGTCATCGAGATCTCTATCCTTTATCTTATCCATTGGGCAACACTATAATTCTTTCCATCGGGTTACACTGTGATTTTCTCGTCGGGCAACATTGTGATTTTCTCGTCGGTAATGCTGTGCATTTTCTCGTCAGGTAACACTGTGACTTTTCTCTTTTACTCTATCCGTTAGTGTATACAGTCACTTTGTGAATACTTGACTTATATGCATTACTGATAACATAGCCTTTGATTCTTTAGTTCTTTGAAGTCTTTAGCAATATGTCCATGACCATACAAATTATATCAAGTTGACATCAATGACAATACAATACAATTAACTAATTTAATGCCTTGCATGATCATCAACTTAACATCTTCAAACATTCAATCAGTTATAGTTCATAAATCTCTCCCTTTGGCATTGATGGAAACACACTATATTACTACTAATACAATATGAAATATAACAGTTGAAGTTCATCAAACTACCAATCTTATGTACTATAACCAATACAAATATATGGTCCTCGGTAAGCTCTTATAGCTTAGATTTGATTCTTGCATCTTTCACTCTGTCTTCAATCCCTTCACTGGATAGATGTAGAATCTTTCTTTCTTTGATGTGATGCTTTCTTCTCCTATGTCAAACTCTCTCCCTTTGACTGTTCTCTTTTCTTTTGATGTCTATTTTCAGCAATTCTATTCCTTTGTATGTACTCTCCCTGATGTTATAATATCTCCTTGATGGATATAATCTCTCCCTGAGGTGATAATGGATATAATCTCTCCCTTTGACAGTAATGCCAAACAAATATTTTTGACAGTAATGCCAAACAGATCCTTCTATCCATAATATATTCCTTGAATTTCCCAATCCATCAGTAATATAACAACTTTGGTGTTTGGACTAGATAAATACCTTGATGTGTATAGATGTATCTTTGAAGTTCATCTCTCTGCTTGCATCAACATAAATTATATTCTGATAATATGTAGGTTGATGTAGCCTTCTAGTCACTTACTGACCAGTAGACAAGGGTTAGACCCCTAGTCTCTTTCTTAAGTACTCAAATGCATCCTTGGGCAGTGGCTTGGTGAAGATATAAGATAATTGTTCCTTTGAT
Organism: Thuja plicata; assembly: GCA_018584345.1. Classification (NCBI taxonomy): domain Eukaryota; kingdom Viridiplantae; phylum Streptophyta; class Pinopsida; order Cupressales; family Cupressaceae; genus Thuja; species Thuja plicata. Next base: position 1,103,706 of record MU227806.1, on the reverse strand, counting down.
TGCACATACTCAAGTATCACCTCCTTTTCTTGAGCTTGTTCTCTCAAATAATGATACTTGATGGCAATATGCTTTGTTTTAGCATGCATGACTGGATTCTTTGAAATGTTTATTGCACTGGTATTGTCACAATATATAATTACCGGTTCTAGAATTTGCATATGCATACCTTCTAGTAACTGTTTGATCCATGCAATATTTGAGTAGTTTACAACATTAGCAACATACTCTGCTTCTGCAGTAGACTGAGAGGTGCATCCTTGCTTCTTGCTGATCCATGTGAAAAGTCTGTCACCCATAAAGAATGCTCCTCTAGTTGTGCTCTTCCGGTCATCAATATTTCCAGCCCAATCAGCATCGGTAAAGACCTTAAGTTAAAATTTTCCTTCTCTTCTATACCATAAGCCATATTCCTCAGTATTCTTTAGATATCTTAGGATTCTTTTCACAAAATTCATATGTGATTCCCCGGGATTAGGAGAGAATATTGCAACTATTCCTACTGCATGTGCAATATCTAGTCTAGTATGTACAACATACATGAGTTTTTCAATCATAGATCTGTACAAATTCTGATTTACCTCTGATGACTTGTCCTCCTTTTTCATCTTACATCCAGTTGCCATCAGTGTTCCAACTAGTTTGGATTCTTCCATCTTAAATATTTTCAGCACTTCTTTTATGTATTTGGATTGTGTAATGAAAATACCTTCATCTTGTTGCATGATCTTTAGACCAAGAAAGAACTTTATCTCTCTGAACATAGACATCTCAAACTCTTTTCTCATTTCATTTGCAAATGATTTGCATAGCATATCATTGCCTCCAAATATGATGTCATCAACAAATATCTCAACAATCAAAATGTTAGCATTAGTATCTTCCTTCAAATAAAGATTAATGTTCTCACTAGTCCTTACAAATCCAATACTTATGAGATAGGAATGAAGTCTTTCTTACCAGGCTCGGGGTGCTTGTTTCAATTCATTCAGGGCTTTGTGTAGTCTACATACCATGTTCCTCTTGTCTGGATCAACAAACCCTTCTGGTTTCTCAATGTATACCTCTTCCTCAAGTATTTCATTTAGGAATGAAAACTTGACATCCATTTGGTATACCTTAAAGCATTTATATGCAACATAAGAAAGTAATATTCTCACTCCTTCTATCCTAGAAATGGGTGCAAAGGTCTCTCCATAGTCAATCCTTTCTTCTTGTGCATACCCCTCGCATACTAGTCTTGCTTTGTTTCTGGTGACTTCTCCATTCTCATTCAATTTATTCCTGAATATCCATTTTGTATCGATGATATTCTTGTCATCTGGTCTCGATACAATGTCCATGTCTTGTTTTTCTCTATCTTCTCAATCTCTTCATTCATAGCACTTATCCATTCATCATTATCAAGTGCAACATTGACAGATTTGGGCTCAAAATCACAAATTAGACATCTTGTGTTTAGAGACTTACTTCTGGTTCTCATACCAGCCTTCTTGTCTCCTATGATATGGTTCTATGGATGGTTCCTTCTGACATACTAGCAAGTACAGGTTCGGTTATGTGTCTATCATCTTGATCATCATTTTGTTCTCCATCATTGGTACATCATTTAGAGAAATATCCTAATTGTTGGTATTTGCAGCCTGATGCTCGAGTGCAATGATCTATTTCTCGGGAGCTCTACATTGTTGGTCAGGTAGAGTGTTAGATTCTTCATTGTAAACAAACATTTTGTAGTCCTCTGGTTGTTTTGTGCTTTCCTTTTCATTCTTCTCTGTAAATTCATCTATCTTTACATTTGCACTTTCAACAATTTTGTTAGAGGCTTTATTGAGACATTTATAAGTCTTGCTCTTGGTGGAATACCTTGAAAGATTCCTTCATCAATCTTGGAGTCAAGCTTTCCATTTCTATTATCTTTTAAGAAATAGCATTGACTACCAAAAATTTTGAAGTAACTTACATTGGGTGTGTAACCATACCAAAGCTCATAAGGTGTCTTCTTGGTGTCTTTCTTCAATTGTACTCTGTTCAATGTATAAACAACAGTACTGACAGCTTGCCTCCAGAATATTTAAGTGATTCCTTTTTCTATCATCAGTGTCCTTGCACAATCAACAATGGATCTATTCCTTCTTTCAACAATTCCATTTTTTTGTGGTGTTCTTGGTGCAGAGACCTATCTTTTTATTCCATGCTCATTACAAAAGTTAGTGAATTCATTTGAAATGAATTCCCCTTCTCTATCTGATCTTAAGCATTTTAATTCTTTACCACTTTGTTTTTTAACCATTGCTTTGTACCATTTAAACATCTTAAATGCTTCTGATTTATCTTTTAGAAACATGATTGTCATCATTCTAGAGTAATCATCAACAAAGAGAATAAAATATCTATCTCCATAATAACTCTTTGTCCTCAGGGTCCACATAAATCACTATGGACTAATTCTAGAATGACATCAGATGTATGGGTTTTGCTTTTGAAACTAGACTTTGTCATCTTACCTTTTTGACAATTCTTACACATGATATTGTCGGGCTTAGTCATCGTCGGTAAGCCTCTTACATTTCTCTTTTTGCTTATCTTTATCATGTTGTCAAAGTTCACATGACACAATATTTTTTGCCACAACCATATGTCTTTGTTTCTAGCCATTAAGCAAGTGGTGTCAGTATCATTCAGATAGAATAAATTACCTTTTGTCTTCTCACCGGTACCAATCAGATTTCCTGATTCATTGAAGATCTTTGCCTTCTTATTTTCAAATGCTACTCAGTGACCTGAATTATTCAACTGAGAAACACTCAATAGATTATAATTCAATCCTTTTACCCAATAAGCATTTTCACATTTTATCAGGTTATTCAACATTATAGTTCCTCAACCTTCAACTGGACAAGGTGTGTCATTACCCATTCTTACTGAACCACCATTATAGTATTCAAAAGTCTCAAATTTTTTTTTGTCACCAATCATATGGTGAGTGCAGCCACTATCTATGATCCAGACATCATTTTTAGTAACTTTAGATATGAGTACAATTTCTACATACCTTTCTTCACCATCATCAAAATCATCTTTTACTGCCACAAACACCATCTCGATGTCTTCATCAGATTTGGTATCAGTATCTTAATATTTTCATTTTTCTAGGTAACTGGCCTTCTTTCCTTTGTCCTTGTAGTCTTGGGTATCTCTTCTTTCTGATTGTCGGTTGCTTCTGTAATCACCTCTGTCATACTTCTTTTCAAATGACCTATCATTATTTCTGTCACATTTTCTTATGTTAGGACATCTTGCAGCAAAGTGTCCAATCTCTTTACAATTAAAACAAACAAGTGGTAATTTACCTTTGTATTTACCTTTGCCTCTTTGCATTCTTCTAGCCATAAGTGCTTCAATTTCATCAAGATCTTCTTCTTCACTTTCACTTTCACTATCTTTTCTCATAGCGTGTTTATGACTTGATTTACTTAATCTCAAAGAAGATTTGAATGCAGACTCTATGTTATGTAAGACACTATTATCAAAATTGTTCATCTCAAATGAAATAAGTCTTCCAATCAAACTATCTAGAGTAACATTGCTATTTTCTACTACTCTCATTTCTTGTATGGCAGATACTCTAATAGCATAAGTAGGCAGTAAGGTTCTTAGAATTTTACTTACCACTGTATCTTCTTCTAGTACACCTCCAACTCCTTGGATAGCATTGACTACCTCTATGATTCTTGTACTGTACTGAGTGATGTTTTCAACTTCTTTCATTCTGAGATCATTAAACTTTCCTCTAAGGCTTTCTGCCTTGGCTCTCAGAACATTCTTGTCACCACCATGTACAAGAATCAATTTGTCCCACATCTGCTATGCATTTTTGCAGGTTTTGACATCTTCAAATTTAGCATTAGATAGTGAGGAAGAAAGCTCTATCATCATGCATTTATGCTCATGCTTCTCTCTCATTTTTTCAACTATGGGTGCTCTTGTGGGCAATGCATATTCAATATCTAAGTATTGAGTAACATTATTTCCAATACCTGATAAGTGGAGTCTTATTTTGCTTTTCCATGAAGAAAAATTGTCTTTCTTCAACTTGGGCACATCTCCTATGTTCATCTTGTGATCTTTATCTTAGGTCTTGAAACCTTCCTTCTAAGCACACAAGCTCTTATACTAATTGTTAGTAATAACTGAGAGGGGGAGGGGGGGGTGAATCAGTGGCCTCAAAAATTAATCCTTAAATCAACCCTTAAAAATTGTTACCACTTTTAAGCCTCTATTTATACTCAGTCCTACAAGATGAATGCCTTGAAATACTTACAAAAATTTACTACTTGTCGAAATGCTTTATAAAACCTTCTTCTATATGTTTACCGATAAGCAGTCATCTATTTACCGAAATACCGTAAATAACTAGAGTATACCGATCAATCCAGAATTGCATATGTGAAATGTAAAATAGTAAAGTAATGAAACATAAACACATAAGAAGGGGATTTTTAACATGGAAACCCTGTTAAGGGAAAAACCACTGGGACCGATACCCCAAATTTTCACTCTTCTGAAGTGAGCTCGGTTAAGAGCCAACCTTGTTAAAGGTTACAAACACACTGTTAAGTGTGACCTTGTTAGAGGATTTAAATAATAGTTTGTCACTTAGTATATGGCATCTAATGCTACCATCCTTGATCAAACACTCACTTGGCCTATCAATAGGTATCAGGCGTATCCATTGCTACTTTGTATGACCAAACTTTTTGATACTCCTTGGGATGTATCTCAATTATAGAAGACTATTAAGTCCTACTCGATTAAGAGGCTTGATGCTTCAATGGTTAAACAGAAATAGTAAAGTGATCTGTTCACACATACAACTTAATTGTAGGTTTTCAGATCTATTGTAAGTGCATTACCTCTTTGATCAATATAATCAATTCAATACCTTTGCTCCACACTATTTTGTTCTATGATGTTGTTTCTCTGTTCTTTGGTATCTGTAGAATCTAGCTCTTCCCTCAGCTTGTTGATTAGGTCTGAATGAAGACTTTATTCTCCTTTAGAATCTCTTCAACATCTATTTTCTTTTCACTTCTCTTCACCCCACCAATTCATAATAAATTAGGTTGTCTCTATATAAACATGATTTTACCTTTTCTTGGCTTTCTTGATCTTGGCGTGATCCACAATTTGCACCAATTAGATTTAAAGAAAAACTCTAGTTTTATCTCGTTGAGATCTTCTTGCCAACTGGACAAATCAGATTTAAATCAATTACTTATCTCCATCTTTATCTTGTCAATTAAAACAATGATAAGTATTAGTTAAGTCTATTTTATGTCAGTCAATACTTCAGTTAGTCATCGGTGATAACTGACTATTCTATTGGTGTGACTTTAGTTGTCATCGAGATCTCTATCCTTTGTCTTATCCGTTTGGTAACACTGTAATTCTATCTGTCGAGTTACATTGTGATTTTATCGTCAGGCAACACTGTGAATTTGCTCATTGGTAATGCTGTGCATTTGCTCATCGGGTAACACTGTGACTTTGCTCTTTTACTCTATCTGTCGGTGTGCACTCTATCGCTATGTACTGTCACTTTGTGAATACTTAAATTATATGTATTACTAATAGCATAGCCTTTGATTCTTCAGTTCTTTGAATTCTTTAGCAGTATGTCCATGACCATATAGATTATATCAAGTTGACATCAATGACAATACAATACATTTAACTAATTTAATGCCTTGCATGATCATCAACTTAACATCTTCAAACATTCAATCAGTTATAGTTCATTAGGATATTATAGCCAAAGAACTGGAGAAAGCGGAATTGGAAGCTTCTTCTTTGGAAATGAAAAAGAAGATTGATTTTCTCAAGCAAACCTCTAGTCCTCCTATTATTAATGTTTCCTCAACACCTGTTACAAATACTGAAGTGCCTCTAAACTCAGGAACAAATATTGCACCACCAGCTGGTCCTAGGAATGCTACCACATCCAATGTTGCATCATCAACTTCCAAAGGTACCAATTCAACCCAAAAGACACCTGTCTATACAGAAAGGTATAGGCAATTTATTTTCCTTGGTATTCCAGGTTATCCTAATGAAATTCCAAAATAAAGTAGGGACAAACTTCCAAAATTTTCTGGTAATAATGTTATAACATGTGAAGAGAACTTGAAGAGGTTTATTGGTATTATGGATGACTATAAAATTGGAAATGATGATGTGATGATGAAATTGTTTGTTCAATGATTAACTAAGGATTCTAGGGATTGGTTTAGAGTACTGCCCCATGATTGTCTAGGATCCATGGACGAAGTAAAAGACTGGTTCAGGGATCAATATGGTGATAAGACAAATAAAGGCTTTATGTTTAATGAGCTCAACAACATTAAGAAGAACTCAAATGAAAATTTTGATGAATTCAACATCAAATTCCAAAGAGAAATGCACAAGTTGTTTCAAGAAATGAGATTGGATGATAAGGTATGTCTTGCAACTTATTTGAATTCTTTTGATTCAAAGTTGGGATATCTCCTAAGAGAGAAGAACCCTAGGAATATTAGGGAAGCATATAAGATAGTAGTGAACATTGAAACAAATAGAAGAGTGCTAAACCTAAAGAAGATGATAGTTTAAAGTAGATTCTAAATGCTTTGAAGGATTTAAATCCTAGAGAGAGTAAGATCAATAGGGCTTCAAATAATGAAAAGTCATCCTATGGTAATTTTAATAGACAACCTAGGATGCAAAATTACCCTTACACTACCCAATGGAAAGATGGGAAGCATATTCTCCCATAGTAGAAAGACAAATTTGATGACAAAACCCCTAACCCCTTACATGAGACTACTGTTAATATGTGCAATGACAATTCTTGGTACATGGCTTTCCAATCCCCTCACAATTTTGATTATTGTGTCATTGCTACAAGAATATCTGCAAGTGAAGATCAGGAGGATGGTGAGGAGGAATTATATGATGATAATGGTTGTGCCATGGATTCATCACATTTGTGGGATGAAATGGTCTCTGATGATGAAACCAAAAAAAAATTTGCATCTAGCTCATTGAACAGAAAAGAAACATATTCTTAGTAAGATGATTCTGATATACAAGAATGGGAAATTGATAATATGAGGTGCAGTGCTAAGAAGGGTTATGAAACCCCTATTTATAGGAGACCCTCTGATGAGGAGATTTCTCAGATTACAGAAAACATGGTTACTCAAGAAAGGGGTAACTATAATTTAAGAAGCAGAATGGTTGGGAATGCAGATGGAAAACTTGCAAGTATTTTTGTCAAAGAAACTAAAATTAATACCATACACCCACAAGAAAAGGAAAAACATGCTAAAGGTGCCAAGAAAGTTTTGGTTAAAAAGGAAAATAAACCTACTGGTCCAAATATTATATATAGAGAAAAAATCAAAACACCAAAAAATTGTGTGCCTCCTCCTCAAAAGGAAAATAAACAACAAAAAAAGGATGACTCTAAATTAGCTTCTCAAGTGGAGGATGAAGATTGTGTAAATGAAAAGAAAGACATATCTCATCTAAAATATACCCTTGTTAATATGGGGCAACTCCTATCCCAGATTACTATCAAGGTTCCATTACTGGAAATGATGAGAATAGGTGAACATAAGGAGAAATCTTTAACATGGGTGAAAGGTGTTAGTTCAATAAAGATTCTTGGACCAGAGGCAAACAAGAAAATATTAGATCCACAAGACAAACCTATAAATAAGCCAAATGAGTCTGATGAGCTTGTTTCAAAGATTCCTCAGATATATCTGGATACAAATTTTGTTAGTATGTCCTTGGGGACTGTAGATCCTTTTTTCCTAACTTTGCTTGTAAATGGAAAGATGTTAAATGATTGTATGATCGAATTTAGAGCATCTAATACTGTCATGCCTTCTAAGGTGATGAAATAAATGGGATTAAAGGTGGATACACCACATGGGAGATGTCAATCCATGGATTCTAGAGAAGTGTCTGTTATTGGCACTATTAAGGTTTTGTCTTATAAGTTGGTTGCGTACCTTGACAAAATACTAACAATGAGTGTACTAGTTGTGGATATTCCTCCTCAATATGGAATGTTATTATCAAGAAAATGGAGTGCTTCAATGGGAAGAAGTATCTAGTGTGATCTATCATTTTCTACATTTAATATTTCTGGTGAGAACATCAATGTGTCCAAAGAAACCAGAACTCCTGACATGATAGAGGAAGAAGAAGATGACAACATGAACTGTTTCCTAGACACTGAGATGGGATCTTTCGAAGTACAGGAAAAGAAAGTTGAAGGAAAGTTATAATCTATACTATTATCTAAGGATGAAACTAATTTATCAGAACAAAATAAGTTATGGGTTATGTATTTTGATGGTGCTAGTTCTAGGGAGGGAGCTGGTGTTGGAGTTTTGTTAATAGCCCCCACAGGAAAAACTTTCAAATTCTCATTCACACTGTTAGTTACATGTACTAATAATGTTGTAGAGTATGAAGCTCTTTTAATAAGATTGATATTGGCTTCAAGACATGGAATTAAATGTCTCAGAGTTATGGGAAACTTTGAATTGGTGGTGTCTCAAATCAGATCCAAGTATGCTTAAAAAAATCACAGATTGAAACAATATTGAAATGTTGTATGGGATGAACTAGAAACTTTTGATGCATTTGGTATTGATTGGATGGATAGAAGCTAGAAAAGAGTGGTAGAATTATTAGCTAATATTTCTTTGAGGCTGGAAGATGTTACATTTTCTAGAATCTCTAAAATAGAGGTTCAATCTAGGCCTTCAATTCTAGATAATGTTGATAGTTGGCAATTTTTTGATGATGATGTGGATATCTTGAGATTTTTGCACTATGAGATAGACTTTGGATACTTTTTTTATCCTAATTCTAGATGCCCCACAGGCCCTTTTTTTTTTTACATCATGTGTCATGCAGCTCCAATTTGATCCAATAGATAGCGCATTTCCTTAGCCAAAATATGATCGAGATCTACCTATCAAGGAATTGCGCTTGATGGCCATGTGTCTTTGGCAGGTCTGACATATGTTTAAAGGTTTTTATAAAGTGTGTGAAAATTCTATTTGATCCTAAGGACAATGCATTGCCTTAACTCAAGATGTGTTTGATCTACCATTCAAGGAATTATGCCTATATGACATCTGTCCCAGTGGGTCTGCATGAAGTCAAAGAAGCCAAAGTAAAGGGTAAGCCCATTAGACTTGATCGTGTGGTTGGAACAAACCCTTAGTAGAAATATAATCAAGATCTATTCATTAAGGCATCACGTCTGAGTGACACTTGGCATATGGCGGGCCCTGTTCAACGACAAAGAATAAAGTAAAGATGATATAACTTAAATTTCATCTAACAGTTGGTGTAAAGCCTTAGAGTAGAGATGCAGTTTGATTAACTATTAAGGCATTGTGCCTTTTTTCCACGTGTTCCAAGTGGGTCTGACTATGTAATTAAGATAAGGTAAACAATGTTCATATTAGATTTGATCATGCGGCTGGCGTAATGCCTCAGCCCAAAGATGGAAAATGTTTAACCATTAAGGAATTGCACCTAGATGACGCATGTCCTATCCTGGAGTTTAAAACTACAATCTGTAAGATGGTTTTTAAGTAACCTATGATCAAGTCAAATCAAATCTGACAGTTAGCGTGATTCCTTAATCACAAGATGTAGAATAGATAACCTTTGAGGCATTATGCCTTGCTGCCATGTGTATTTCATAAGTTTGTGGGCCTACAGTTATGAAGTAAATGGTAGGTTTAATATGTGATCAAGTGGGTTTTGATAAGATGAATGGTGTAAAGCCTCAAAGAAAAGATGATCATGATCTAGCTTTTAAGGCATTACGCTAGCATGACATGTGGATACATTATGGGACCTGGCTGGAAGTAAAGGAAACTAAAACACCAACAATTTTAAAAGGATCCAATAGTGACCATGAAGCCTTAAGTTGGAGATGTAAGGAGATTAACCATTGATGCATCACGCTTAAGTGACATGTAGCATAAATGAGATCATGGTTCGTGGGTTGTAAAGGAATGTAAAGGCACTGTAAGTTGATGTTAATTGGATGGATAGCGCAAAGCCTTAGCCAAAATATGATTGAGATCTACTCATCAAGGCATTGCACCTAACAAAAATGTGTCCAAATTGATGGTGGTCTTCATCAATCATTGCTAGCCACAGGATTTAATAGGAAGTTGCTAAGATCTACAATCACATTTTAAACTGGTAAAGAAAAAATTTCTAAATCATTGGGCCGCGAAGATTCAAATGAGGCAAAAGTAATGGTGAAGCGTGTGGCCATCTCAGTGGGAATTAAATGCTAAGTATAGTTGAGAATATTTATAAGATTGTCTTGTCCAGTTTTTAAAAGCCATAATTGATGTAGTGATTGGAGCAGAGTTGAATTGCATTTTTTGCTGTCTATTTTCCAACTTTTGCAAAACAGGTAAGTTTTTTTGAGACTACATTTATGAACATTGTGAATTGGATTGGAATTAGGGTTTTGGTGTTGTGAAGAAAGTAGAATTTTTTGCATACAAATATGTTACCTTTTGTTTTAGAAGCCTTAAATTAAGAATGGTACCCATAAGAGAAATTTCAAGGAAAACTGATTATCAGGAGAGAAATGTATGTGAGGATTTCTTATAGCAACCAAATAGGTCAACAAATGATACTACTAAACTCAAATAATTAGTGCCAAGGGATTCTAGTTTCAAAATTTGGGAGGGTTTGTATGATAGGGGCAGATGGGAAAGAGATGCCAAAATTAGCATGCCTGGTTTGGGATTGTTTAAAGTAGCTTTTAGCCAGAGAAATGTGTTTTCCCCAAATAGTAACATCTGGCAATTTGATGTGGGAAATTTAATAGTCCCTGGCTTCTTCATGGATATGGATTTATTAATCCTTATTGCAGAGAAGTATGAAAGTGTTTCATGGGTTGTGAGGGACATAAATGGTAATGTATTAGTGAGCATCACAGCTGAGGAACTAAGGGAGGTGTTCCAATTAAATGATACCTCTATTCAAATGGAAAATATTGATTTTTATCAATTCAAGGAAATATATAAAGCTCAATGAAATTACCTCAGAAGTGGGCCCTTGAAGTAATTCTTTGAAAATATAGGAGACTTGGTTGTGGTAGGCCCTAATACACCAGAACCATTCAAATTGGATTATTTCAATCCAAAGAATAGAGGTACGTACAGTGCCCTGAGTCATATTTTTGGAGAGGATGAAGAAACAAAAATGCCCACTCACTATAAGTTCATGATGGTCCAAATTATTCATCCACATTTGGCTATTATTTTTTATTTTTCCACTTATATTGCAGAACTAATTCATCAATATTTGATAGGTATACAAAATGCAAAGGTAGCCAAGTCGTTTGGCTGGTATTCCATGTTAATGAATATGATTTTCTTCAAGAATGTTGATTATTTTGAAAAAGAAATGGATCTAATGAGGTTCAAAAATTATGAAGAGATGTATATCCAACTATGGAGTGCAAATTTTCCATGGGATAGGAAAGAGGCCAGTTTCATCACCTTTGATAGGTGTTTTACTTCTAGGCTCAGAGCCTTATTATTCACAGACAATCCCAGAATCCCCAGAGGTTTATTGAATCTTTTAAGACCAAATGAATTTGATAAAATTATTGAGATAGTACACAACTGGGGTGATATCATTTTATACCCTGTTTCAATAGTCTTCAAAGTTTATAGTTTCAGAGGAGTTCCAAATATACTCCCATATCAAGTCCCTCTTAAAGTAGGCATTGAAAAAATAATCAGACAAATTGGTGGGCTACAAGAGGAGGCATTAACAGGAAAAGGGAAAGGAACCATCTTCCCTACTATTACAATTGTGCACCAATTTCTTATCACCAAAGGGGGATGGGAACATCTACATAAATACCTTGAACCTTATCAGATGAAAACATTAGTGATAAGATGTGCTGACATAGAAGGATTCATTAGTGATATATTTAGGAAAAGAAAAAAGCGTTTAGTATTGGATCATCATTTCAAATTTCTAAAGGACATCATCGGAAATGAATTCAATTTACAAGAGCAATAAATTAAGAAAGAAAAGTGGTTGTTCTACAAGAAGACCTTGGACTTTGTGTAGCATTTTGATAAAGGATATGATCCTTTGAAGGAGTTCCATCCTTGGGCTAAGAAGATAGTTTATTGATGTCTTTATTTGAGGATTTCATGTAGACATTGAATCAAAAGAAAGAGGCAATGATAAAAGAAGAGCCAAAGAGGGCTAAGGCCATCCTAAGCAAGTCCACACATGGTAGGATTGTTCCACTTGGGAGATATGTGCTATACCAGAAGAAAGGATACAATATGATAATGCAGAAGGGTGAAACATCCTATAGGGACTAGTTGGAAACAAAAGTACATGATAAAGAGGTTTCTACCTTAAAAGGGAAGAGGGCCATAATTGTAGAATCTGAATCGATGTCAGTCCCAAAGAAGCAAATAATAGAGGAAGAGGGAAAACAATTGGAAAATCTATATTCTCCTTCCCAATCCCCCTTACACATGGATGAACAAGCAGTTGCTAAATAATTACTGCAAATGGGAGATGTAGGGCATATTGTTATAACATCTCAAGAGATGCAAGAAGGGATGCCAGAGGCTCCTAAACATACAAAGATAAATTTGATAATTGCTGAATTTGCTGGCAAACAACTAGATCCTATCAAAAAACAAGCCAGTGATGAGTTTCTATCAAATGATAAATTTGTGAAGGCTAGGGAATTTGTTTAGTTTTTGTGGAGAATTCATATAAATGAGTTCAAAGAAAAATTTCAACAAAGACAAAAGGACCAGCCTATTAAAAACAAGGATGAGATTGAGGCTGAGGTAAAATAGGAGATGATAGCCAAGTTTGAAAAGAATTCTACTGAAGAAGGTATAGAGTTAGTCAGGAAAGAGGGAGTACTTATCCACCAAAATGGGACATAGTTGATGTCATAGTGTATGGTGATATTAGAAAAGAGACAAGAACCATGCATGCCACTGAAGCAAAGGCTCAAAAAGAATCTAAAGGAGTCAAGTTTAGTCAAGACCATGCAACATTAGTAATGTGGTTGCTAAAGAGGAGGGAATACAAGAGGACTATTGAAGACACCCAAGCTAAGCAGACAGGTAGTCTACTAGTAAGAAGAGGTGCAAAAACTACTGGGGTAGAGGCAGAAGGCATAACATTGGAGTTTGCATAATTTAGTCTAAAGGTAGTAGAGAAACAAGAAGAAGAAATTCAAAGCCTGAGAACCAAGCTAGAAACATTCCTAAAGGCTTATAATGATGAAAGGATGAAATCCTTGGAGAAGGATAAAAGAATTGCCAGATTAGAAGGACAATAGTCAGTCCAAAATTCTCCAAAGGGGATGATAACACAGGACCTAAATAAACCCTCTTCCTCTAGTCCAATTATAGAGTTTCCTCCTTCCCTCATACCACTTGGCCCTACTAAAGAGACAGATCTGAAATTTGAAAAGGATAAAATAATAGCTAAAAGGACTAGATTAGGGGTGAGAAAAATGTGGGATAAAGAAAGTATAAACTTCCAGGATGCACAAACATGGGTGCAAAAAATATATGAGGATAAGATAAGAACAACACTTTTACATTTTTCTGATGATCTGGACCCAACCTCTATTTACCTACATGGTAAGAAAATTATAAGTATACTGCATTCTTTCAATGAGGACAAAGACAAATGGGATCATATTATGCAAAGGTGGGGAGGAAATAAGGAAGAATTAAAATCTTTTTATTCCTTACCCAAGAAGGAAGATAATGTGGACATTGTGTTGACTGACACTTATAAGTGCTTCAAACTTCTAGTTGATTGGATATAAGGAGGAGTATCATCCTTAAAAAGGAAGAGATATTAATAAAGGAATATTCCAAAACACATAATGAGATATTCCCTAATCTATTCAGGAAGAATGGAAAGATAAAAAGGGAAGCCTGGTGTATGAACTATATGGTTGAAGAATTGGCAACTAGGACTAACAACATCATCACTCTACAGAACACACTTTTGTTTGTTCAAACTATCGAAACCATTTAAAAGGCCAAATCATACTTTGGGTTTTGGAAAAAGGAAATTGAGCAAATAAAGGCCAATTGGGATGAATTGAGAAGCAAGAAAGATGAATTCATCAACTTCCCTTGGCCAAGTGATGAGGTGTTCACCTCTTGGAAGGACAGTTACAATGTAGCCAACCAAGAACAAAATGATGTTGTGTGATGAACAATAGATGATAAATATTCCCATCATTTTGAACAAGACAAGTAGATGCAAAGATCATTACATCATAGAACCAAGGAAAAAAATTCCACCTATAAAATTTTGAACAAGTTTGAAGCAGTTACAAGGAAGCAGATGGTTAGAAGACAAAATATTTAAAAAATCTTGTAACAAAGTGATTATTATTGCACTTATGTTTTTTCTTTTGTATTATTCATGTATTTTGTCCTTTATCCAATTGATTCGTATCTTTTTGCAATCCTCTTCTATAAAAGGATTCCCAAGATCATTGGAAGGGGCTAGAAAATTGAGTGTTCTAAGCATTTTGTAAAAGTTTTAAGTCAAGGGAATATAGCGGAATTGTACTAGATAGGTTTCAAGATTACATATAAATTTTAAAGGTCTTTAGAATATTATTCAAGAGGTTATCTCTGATTACATCTTGTATACATAAGTATAATTCCTTACACTTAATACAAAGATCTAGATTCCAATCTCTCCTATAGTGTTTTGTCTTGTGAGTTATGAATTTTTCAATTCAATAGCATAGAGTTTATCTATGTTTATGTAGTTATTTTAGAGTTTTGATCAAGGATAAAATTAGATGATGCTCTAATTAATACATAGATTCATCTTGATATATGTTAGTAAACAGATTTGTCCTTTGAAAAAGTGATAAAAGAAATGACTCAAAATGCCTGACATGAAGATCAAACCTAACTAACAGTTGGAAAGGCTACCATGAGGTCGATAGCTTTCCTCTGAATGGTGAGGTAAATCTCCCTCTAAGAAATATATTCAATGAATTAAGCATAGATTATGTCTTTAACCCGAAGACACAAAGGTTTCTGACATTCATTCATCACTATGAAATGAATGTGATTACAATTTAAAGAATGAGAAAATGAACAAAAGAATGGCCAATAGACCACCGATTAAAAACCTTCCCGACAAAGAGAAACAAAGAAAGATTTAACATTTTATCTTACTTAAAGGAAACATAAAGCCAACTGACTTCATGGTTTACACATAAACTTAACGAAATGAGCAAGACAACATTAAGAATGGTTGGAATCACCAACAAATTTATTCCAATAAGGAAAATGTATATTGAAACCTACAGATTTAAAAGACACATTCTCCCCTTATTCTTAAATATTTAATAAAATGACCCACTGATCATTAATATCCCTACCACACTTAACAAGCCTGTAAAAATAAAATATTCTCCTTCCCTATTACAAACAAAACTCAGAAAATAATCCCTCCTTTGGGAGCCCACTGACTACTGAAGAGAAGAAAACCCCCTCTTTTCTTTCCAAAGCTTTACCATAAATAGATTTGATAGTCACCATTCAGTTTTCATACCTGAATCTTGAAAATGTTTTCATCTCCCTCTCTTTTTATCGGCTTCATATATCCTTATATGATCTATTAAAAATCATTGGATATCCTATCATTTGGAGACAACAAGATATGTTTTTGGGGCCAATATAATGTTCATTAAAAACATTATAACTTTCCTTTATTTCTTCCACATCACCATTTGTAATTTGAGAATCAATGAGGATCATGCTGATATCATGACACATGTCTCATTCCATAAGCACCATTTCTATATTGCTAGGGATATTCCTTTACAAAATCATTTCTTAATACTGCCCCTTTTCTCACTGTCAAAACATATGGTAAATGATAAATTTGTATTCAGTAATACAATCATCTGTGTCGAGCATTGTTAGGATAGCATGTTGCTAGCCCAAAGGAAAGACAATGAATTTTCCTGCTTGAACTGCCATTAACACTGGTCAACATTATGTCAAACAGTTGTCGGGCATATATATGTGAGATCTCCAACACATTCCAACTGTATCTGAGCACAGGGTCATTTGTATTTGGACTCTTAATTATGTTTACTTTATTTCATAGTGTTATTTTGATGACTCAGGTTGAGGCACTGAGGCTGACTGGACACCATCGGTCTTCTCCCACGATATGTGAGTGTCACACCCATGTTTCAAATATTAGTGAGTATCCCTGCTGTTGATCCTTTAAAAGAATGGTATGGACCGGGTTTTCCCAATCTCTGTCTCCTTGAAACAATTGAAGAGCTCCCTTGTGGCCAAATACCAACTTATTTGAGTGCATTCATAGGCATGTTTCCAATACTTCAAATTCATTTCTACCACAATGCCCTGATCAAAAATATTGATTGGCTTGAGCATAATAGGATCGATAGCCTTGTGGTTGGGATTTATTATTATTTTTATGTGTTCTTCTCATTATGATGAGCGACTTCAGACTTTTCTTAATATTTTATGATGATGCTTCCTTCATGATTCATCATCAACTAGGGATCGGTGTTCACATTATCAAAGCCGCATGGTGAACTTGATATTCACAATCCTCTTCCTGAGTTTGATCATATCAGGAAAAATCAGAGAGTACCAATTTTTAAGATTACCTTAGATGCTTTCACTTAACTATCTAGATCGTAGTGACCATCATCTCTTTACATTATGCCAAATATATGGAATAAGCTCCTGGATTTGTCACTGGTGTAGTTTCTAAATATCTATTTTAAGCCGAGCCTTGAGACTGGAATCCCGAACATTTTCAACCCTCCTCCCAACTTTACAAGCTTGGGAATTTCATCAAATAATTCACATGCACTGTAAGTCATAAGTTTTTTATGGGACCTGACAATTAAATAGTAACCAACCTCGTGCTCTCACTCTTGTGAACATGCATGTGCTCGGTTTTTCATTCTTCTGTAATAGGTAGACTTGGGCTCCGATATCATGCGCTGTCAAAGCATGTTTCTCTTTATCCCTTGCCTGGACACGTGAGATTGCAATTTGATTGACACTTCAATGCAATTTGATGTCAGTCTTCACCATTCAACAATGCCACCTGACATCTCCACGGTATGTCAAGTGCTCGGGCATCAATTAGATATTACTCAAACAAGATCAAGTTTGAGACTTTTGATGCGCAATCACAACCAATAGGATGCAGAAATCACATTGACATTTTGTCAAGCCATTTGTGTGTATTATCTGCACTTTCCATTCTCTATGTATCAAGTTCAATAAACAATCCTATCAATTATATTACAATGACCCTTCTTTTTCATTTGGATGAACATTACTGATTGGTATATTTGCATAGCAATCTGTAATTTGCAATTTTCCAC
The DNA here is from genome assembly GCA_018584345.1 of Thuja plicata. NCBI lineage: Eukaryota > Viridiplantae > Streptophyta > Pinopsida > Cupressales > Cupressaceae > Thuja > Thuja plicata. The sequence goes on along the minus strand of MU227806.1, from coordinate 1,086,179 downwards.
CGAACATTTGCCCAAACTAATTTGAATCTAGCTGAACTGTGCCTTCAAACCTAGATCATGAACCCTTTGGGTTTGTTTTGAACTAATGAGCCTCTCTGAACCATCATGAACTGGAACTTAGAGAAACTTGAATATGAATTCCAAGATTGACAATCAGTGAAACTGCAAGATGAACCATTGCGAACCATCTTGAAACATTGAGTTCTGAACCATTAAAACTGTGTTGAAACGAGAATGGAATCTGAACTTTTGAACTATGGTGCTTGAATCTGTATATCAAAATTTGACTTTGAACCCTAAATATGAACTCTTTGAATTTTCAAGCTCGAACCATGTATCTTGAATATTAAATTTTGAATCTTGAACCTCAAACAAGGTTCAAGTTCAATAATTTCTTGAGACACTGCCCCTTCACAAATTATAACTTCACAAAAGCATTATTAGCCAAATAAATGTAAATTATGGGTAAATTTTGGAAAATTTCTCCATGAGGCTCAAAAATAAAAATTGAAAGAGTTGGGTGCTAACAGCAAGCCAACAGCTGGCTCTGATTGGGGAGTATGTGATGTAAATCACATAAAGAATCCACCAACTTCTGGTAAAAAGACTAGTGCCTTGTCCATTAGGCAACAAAGTAATTAAGAAAAGGAAAAGTGGGAGTTGCTTGCATAAGGGAGGAGGGGAGCGGGGCAAAGCCAATTAGCCTAAACACCTAAACTACCAGCAAACTGAAGCAAAGAAGGATAAACTAAGCATGAAAAAACTTTATTTACAAAAAGATAGGGCTAGCAGCCCATAACTCCAAAGATGTGTCCCTCTGCTCATGTGAAGCCATTAACCGGCTGTGAAAAATAACTTCCAAAATGGAAGAGTGGCTGATACGCAAGATGCATCACTCCCAACAAGCATTCTATAGTCATCATCAAAAAATACCCCATATCAATGTATTGTAGAAACTTCTTTAAGGTCATATCAAGCCCACTGAGCCACTCCTCATCATAGATGTCCGACTGCAACACTTCACCATTAATTTGGATAAGGGTGTTACCATGAATACCTTTTTCCTTTATCTCAGTAAAATGGATTAAACTTTTGATAGATGGAGGATTAGAGGAATGTCTTGCAATGATTTCTGCATTAGGGTCTAAAAATACACTCGCTGAAAACTTATCACCAATAAATGCATCATCAAATTCATCTTCAAAATAAAATGCCTCAACTGTGGGGAAGTGATCCAACAATTCATTTTTAAAAGCCACTTTGAAAATTTTGAATTCAGCCTATGATAGCCTAGGGATGAATGGACTTACCTTATCTTGTTTTTGAACATCTATTTGATTACTCAATATTTCAGGCTGCCACCATTCCTCTTGACATAATGTGTAATTGAATGAAAAGGTCTCATATTCTGCCCATTCATCGAATTGAGAAGTTCCTTCTACTTCTTCCTCATCAAATGTTCTTGGTTCAAGCTGATCCATTTTACTATTTGTATTAACATCAGTGGCTGGAATAGCACAAGAAATTTCAAATGTAAAGAATTCCAATTTTGGAAAAGAAACATGTCTTGATAAATCTTAATTTTCTTTTTCACCATCAACACCCAGCTTAATAGGAGGTACATCATGAAAAGAGGTTACATCAGTTGATTGTGAAGAATGATCATCATCATTCACAACATGTAAATGATAAGCTCCTAAAATATTTGGAGAACTTCTTTCAACTGTAGGAGGAATTTAAAGATCCGCCTCATCAAAAACTGTAAAGTTTTGACCAAGAAAGGTAGGTGATGTTGATTTAGCTACCTTGAGGACCAACCTCTTATGTGTAGGTTTTGTCTTGGGGTAACAAAGCTGTTCACCAAGGAAGCCTTTGGTTTGTGGAGTTTTTGTAGACTTTAGGCCACTAAGAATCAAGTCATCATCCAACTTGATCACCTCCCTTTGCGCGTCTACCAAACTTTGCACTCCAAGAAATTTTAACCAGAACTTGACTTCAACCTCCATTGCAGCACTAAAGATGCATAACTAATTATTTTCATTAGGCTGGTGAGCTAGAGGAATTTTACTAATACTCCTGTTGAATCTATAAACAAACTCCCTTATAGATTCATCCTCTTTTATCTGAATTTGAAAAAGATTCGTCAGCAATTGATAGGCATTGATTGCATGCTGAAATATCTCAAGAAATTTTACCATAAGATCATCCCAACTGGTGATACATCCATCTTGCATATTCTGAAACCATTCTGTAACATTTCCCACAAGGCTTTGGACAAATAGTCTAATGAATATATTTTCCTCTTGCACGCCAAGAATCCTGCATGCAACAGTGACTGCTTTGATGTGGTCATCTGGATCCTGAGCCTTGTCTCCAAAAAACTTTGAAAGGTACTCCCTTGATTGTTTAGGTAGGGCTAAATACTGGACCAAGGCAAATGGTCTGATCTGAGCCCCCCATGGCTGAATGGTGACCACAACCATAATATACACTGGAACTCCTCTACCAAAGATTTAATAGATTTAAAACATAGAGTCCCCAATCTCTATTTGCAGAGATTAAAAAATTTCACCGAGGAAAGAAAGCATTGGTCTATAATTTCCAGATCCTCAACAGAGTCACCAAAAATTTGTTAGTAAACAGATTTGTCCTTCGAAAAAGTGATAAAGAAATGACTCAAAATGCTCGACAAGAAGATCAAACCTAACTAACAATTGGAAAGGCTACCGTGAGGTTGATATCTTTCCTCTAAATGGTGAGGTATAGCTCCCTCCAAGAAATATATTCAATGAATTAAATGCAGATTATGTCTTTAACCCAAAGACACAAAGGTTTCTGACATTCATTCATCACTATGAAATGAATGTGATTACAATTTAAAGAATGAGAAAATGAAAAAAATAATGGCCAACATACCACTGATTTCAACCTTCCTGACACAGAGAAACAAAGAAAGATTTAACATTTTATCTTACTTAAATGAAACATAAAGCCAACTGACTTCATGGTTTACACATAAACTTAATGAAATGAGCAAGACAACATTAAGAATGGTTGGAATCACCAGCAAATTTATTCCAATCGGGAAAACATATATTGAAACCTAAAGATTTAAAAGACACATTCTCCCCTTATTCTTAAATATTTAATAAAATGACCCACTGATCATTAATATCCCTGCCACACTTAACAAGCCTGTAAAAATAAAATATTCTCCTTCCCTATTACAAACAAAACTTAGAAAATAATCCCTCCTTTGGGAGCCCACTAACTGCTGAAGAGAAGAAAACCCCCTCTTTTCTTTCCAAAACTTTACCATAAATAGATTCGAGGGTCACCATTCAATTTTCATAACTAAATCTTGAAAATGTTTTCATCTCCCTCTGTTTTTATTGGCTTCATATATCCTTATATGATCTATTAAAAATCATTGGATATCCTATCGTTTGGAGACGACAAGATATGTTTTTGGGGCCAATATAATGTTCATTAAAAACATTATAACTTTCCTTTATTTCTTCCACGTCACCATTTGTAATTTGAAAATCAATCAGGATCATGCTGATATCATGACACATGTCTCATTCCATAAGCACCATTTCTATATTGCTGGGGATATTCCTTTACAAAATCATTTCTTAATACTGCCCCTTTTCTCACTGTCAAAACCTATGGTAAATGATAAATTTGTATTCATTAATATAATCATATGTGTCAAGCATTGTCAAGATAGCATGTTGCTCACCCAAAGGAAAGGCAATGAATCTACCTGCTTGAACCGCCATTGACACCAGTCAACATTATGTCAAATAGTTGTCGGGCATATATATGTGAGACTCCAACACGTTCCAACCGTATCCAAGCATGGGGTTATTTATATTTGGACTCTTAATTATGTTTACTTTATTTCATAGTGTTATTTTGATGACTCAGGTTGAGGCACTGAGGATGAATGGACACCACCAGTCTTCTCCCATGATATGTGAGTATCACACCCATGTTTCAAATATTAATGAGTATCCCTACTTTTGATTCTTCAAAAGAATGGTATGGACTGGGTTTTCCTAATCTCTGTCTCCTTGAAACAATTGAAGAGCTCCCCTGCAGTGAAATACCAACTTATTCGAGCGCATTCATAGGCATGTTTCCAATACTTCAAATTCATTTCTACCACAATGACCTAATCAAAAATATTGATTGGCTTGAGCATAATAGGATCGATAGCCTTGTGGTTGGGATTTATTATTATTTTTATGTGATCTTCTCATTATGATGAGTGACTTCAGACTTTTCTTAAGATTTTATGATGATGCTTCCTTCATGATTCATCATCAACTAGGGATCAATGTCTGCCTTATCAAAGCTGCATGGTGAGCTTGATATTCACAATCCTCTTCCTGAGTTTGATCATATCGGGAAAAATTAGATAGTACCAATTTTAAAAGCCTTAGAAAATTACCTTAGATGCTTTCACTTAACTATCTAGAACGCAGTGACCGTGATCTCTTCACATTATGCCAAATAGATGGCATAAGCTCCTGGATTTATCACTGTTGCAGTTTCTAAATATCTACTTAAAGCTGAGCCTTGAGACTGGAATCCTGAACATTTTCAACCCTCCTCCCAACTTTACAAGCTCGGGCATTTCATCAAACAATTCACATGCACTGTAAGTTAGTTTTTTTATGGGACCTGACAATTAAATAGTAACCAACCTCGTGCTTTCACTCTTGTGAACATGCATGTGCTCGGTTTTTCATTCTTATGTAATAGGTAGACTTGGGCTCCGATATCATGCGCTGTCAAAGCATATTTCTCTTTATCCCTTGCCTGGACACATGAGCGTGCAAGTTGATTGACACTTCAATGTAATTTGATGTCAATCTTCACCATTTAACAATGCCACCTGACATCTCCATGGTATGTCATGCACTTGGACATCAATTAGATATTACTCGAACAAGATCAAGTTTGAGACTTTTGATGCGCGATCACAACCAATAGGATGCAAAAATCACATTGACACTTTGTCAAGCCATTTGTGTGTATTCTCTACACTTTCCATTCTCTATGTATCAAGTTCAATAAACAATCCTATCAATTATATTACAATGACCCTTCTTTTGCATTTGGATGAACATTACTGATTGGTATATTTGCATAGCAATCTGTAATTTGCAATTTTCCATCGAACATGCATCTCTTCTTATACTTGCCCAAACTAATTTGAATCTAGCTAAACTATGCCTTTGAACCTAGATCATGAACCATTTGGGTTTGTTTTGAACTAATGATCCTCTCTGAACCATCATGAATTGGAACTTAGAGTTGAAAATTGAATCTGAATTCCAACATTGACAATCAGTGAGCCTGCAAGATGAACCATTTCGAACCATCTTGAAACATTCAGTTCTGAACCATTAAAACTGTGTTGAAATGAGAATGGAATTTGAACTTCTGAGCTGTGGTGGTTGAATTCGTATATCAAAATCTGACTTTGAACCCTAAATCTGAACTCTTTGAATTTCCAAGCTCGAACCATGCATTTTGACTTGATTAATACATGGACTTAGCTCTTATTGGAGACAATCAAATTGCATTGTGAAATAGTTGGAGTTGGGTTCTCTTAAATATCTATTACAAAGTGAAAAGGTTGTTGTTCAGTAATCCCAACATAAAAAGGAACTAACAGACCCTTCCAAAGGCACAATTCAATTCTCTTAGCTCTATCCAATATGAAGTACCAATTATACCCATGGTTAAAGAAGACTACTTGAAGACATGGACTTAGCTCTAATTGGAGACAATCAAATTGTATTGTAAAGATGTAGTTCAAATTCATTTTAAAATTTTGGTTTAATTCCTTTTGATGTAAACACCCCAAGTAAAGATTAAAGGGGGGTGTTAGAATATTTAATCTTTCCTTGGTTGTATTTAACTATTTATTTGAGGATAAACCAAGGTATCCTACATTTATTTATTTAGGAGATTCTAAGGAATCCCTACATGTATTTTGTCCTCTATTCCAAGTGGGAGGACATGTCATATTTTGTAATTTCTTTAATAATTAAATTAGATATTCCTAGTTAAGAGGATATTGACACTTTTACCACACCTATTATGGATGTTAGAATTCATAGATTGGTGAGTTACTTGGTAAATCCTCTCCACATCTCTATAAAAGAGATGCTCCTCTCTTTCATTTGTACTCTTTGGAGTCATTTATAATGAGCTCTCTCTCTCTCTGTTCCATCTTCACAATCTCACAAGGGGTTTTTCTTTGTTTTCCCCTTTCAAAATATCCATGTCTCCTTGTATTGGCTTTTGGGTTCTTGCTCCTAGTTATTGGTTTTCTCATGGTAACAATTATTCTTCATACATCTCTCTTGGATTATTTTCATTTCGTTTCTCTTATTATTTTCTTACAATTTCTCTATTCCAAAATTGCTAACTAATTTTTCATTGGCTAAAATGTGATTCTCATATGTAATCATGACCATTGATTGGCCTTTGATCCCAGTCATTGAATTTGGGTTTCAAAATATTTAAATTGGCCTCTTTCACCTTATTTTTGGAACTATGCTTTTCAAATAATTCTCGCCACCATTTGTTTCATTCACACTTTCTTTATCACTTGTGAATTTTAATATTTGAGAAACATCATATTAGCGAGTAAAGAAGAAACAATGAGGTTTCATCTTAGAAATGTATGGTTTTCTTTAATTTAGTGTATGTTCTTTTATGAATTTTTTTTTGATGGTCTTATTGGTGTGATTAGGAATAGTTTACATGGTTTTAAAGCTTGTGATTAGCATTGATCATATTTGTTACTAACCCTTATTTTTCTTAGTCGACATTATTGTGAACCCGACATGAAATAGGCCAAATATATGATTAAATTAGGATTTTTTGTGTGTTTACAGGTGTGGATTTGATTCTGGTGTACTTGATCTAATCTATTATGTAGTTGATGAGCTTTTTGTGCACTTGGTATCCATAACTATGCACTTGAACATGTTTTATGCACTTGGGCTGCATTCCTAAATAATTGAGCCTATTTTTGTGCACTTGAGCTTGTGGTCTAAATTTTATTTTCATGTAGAGTTATTTTTTGTCAAATCCATTCTATTAAGGGCATAAAATGAATTACAACTTCCATACTATGTAATTTTGGGTTAAAATGGACACAAGTCTTCATCTAGTTTAAATACGAGGTTGCTCAATAAACAAAAAATTAGAGAGTTTAACTAGGAGGATGGAATGAACAAAAAATTCTTAGAAAGATCTAAATAAGAGGCTTAGTCAATCAAATTGCATGCAAATTTATGGATTTCAAATCAAATCTACTAATTAGAGTAGAAATTAAGGAGTTTGTTTTTATTTCAACGTACTTGACTATAATTTTGCACACTTGCAAAGTCCTATTGTGCACTTGACTAAGTTTGTGTGCACTTAATGCTAGATGTTATGCATCTGGAGGCTGAAGTTGGGCACTTGACTGATTTTTTATGTGCTTGAATGATTTTCTATGTACTTGACTGGTAAAACCATATATTTTTTTTTAAAATATCATTTCAAGTTTCACAATCTTCTGATTTCCAGTATATTACAGGATTTATGTGTTACCGATTATCTATGCAGCATTTTATCAATTATGGGATGAAGACTATTTGATTAAACTAGTTATGAGTTTCTTGTAGGATGTTTGAAGAATAAATTGTGTTCTCAAACATTGTTTATTTTTTTATTAGCTTAGAGCGCACTTTTTTTCTAAAGGTTAATGAACTTTGTTTTAAGTGTTTGGTGCACTTGCACATCATAGGGTGGGCCTATTTCTACACAAAGTATCACTTCCCCTTGCCTTCAAGATCTAATGTGTAAGTAAAAAGTGATAGAAACACCCAAATGCTTTATTTCTTAGAAGGGTCTGCCTTGGTGGGATAAAGTACTCACTCCAAGGGAATGACCAAGTGGTAACAGGATAAATCCAAACTTCTTTCATGCCACTAGGTATAAAAAAATGTGGTTATAACTAAATTCATAAACAACAAGTGTGGATGTATCATACTGAAAAAAAGTCTCCCTTAGTATGGACATGTGAAGTGCAAAAACATTTATTACAAGATGCAAAAATCCTTGTTCTAAAGGGTGGGAGACCTCTTAATTGAGAAAAGTATCACATGTATGGTCACCTGAATGAAATTTCTAACTATGAACTAATGTTTTAGAAGCCCAAAAATCATACACTTGATAGTGCAGAAGGTCGGACCTCCAAAGCCACCCCACACGTACAATTCATTGTCAAGACATGAAGTCCTAGGTTCATAAGGTCTCTAAACCTTAGGGGTAAGAGGTTAAGGGATCTCGTGCCATGGAGCAGAGTGAGTGACACTTTATTATCTACTTGTCCTCTTTGTTTAAGTATATAGAGTTATCCAAATGGGGACTCAACAACTGGTATCCTCTTTCCAACCTAGGTTGTTCTTGTCTTTCAGTGTCTTCAATTTTTTGATACCAGTGATCAAGACTTTGGGCTTGTGTAGACCCTTTTCATGTTTATGCACTCTTTTTTGGAGTTAAAAATAACCATTCTATCTATTTTTTATTGTGTGAGTGTTCAAACAAATAAAATCCCAATCCAAGCACAACTCACTCATATATCTCAAACATTTCTCCAAACACTTGAAAGCTTATTAAAATCATACATTTCAAACATGGGAAATCAAGGATATCTAAAAATTTAGACTCTTGTTACAAACTTTTTACCTCAAGTTAAACTTTGCATAGTCCTCATTTACGTAGGTCTTAATTCCTTTATTGTGTCATTATTGTATTGTCTCAAACATAAGTCTTTGATTAGTCCAAACTCATATTATCCCATTGGATCTTCATATTGCATTTAGATCCTGAACTATATTTTGAAATCCCAAAAATTCAAGTCTCAAGACAAAATCCTAAGTTATTATTAGGAATTTTAGAACTACTCCCACCCTTTGTCCTTTGTCGACATTATCAAGTCAAAACCCTAACTCATCAATCTAGTGATGGGTCTCAGTTTTTCCTTTATTCATAATTTTGTCTTTTGGTCCTTTAAGGTCTTGGGTTTCATTTATTCATAGGGTTATATTCATATATTTTCATTTCTAAGGTCTTCAAAATCTTGAAATTCCAAAAACATAGGTTGCATCTTTGTCATCCCTAAGTTACATTCTTAAAATTCCCCCCCAAAAAACCAAAAACATAAGGTGCATTTTTAGCACCATTAAGTTTAAGTTTTCATCCATCTCTTAGAGTCATAATTGTTTTTTTATTGAGGTAAAAACATGTTTTGAAGGGGACCTTGAAACCCTTTACAAACTAGAAGCAAGAAAGAATAGACAACAACGACTTCCTTAAGGAAACAACAGAACCAAAAGAGGGAAAACCCCAAGATATTACAATTAAAGCACCATCCTCAAAAAATGGCCAGCACACTATCTAGAAAATAGAAACAAAAAAGCTCCCAGCAAAAAAATTTAGTCTAGCATTTTGAGGAAATCCTTAGAATCCACAAGCAAGGCCTGAGTCTTCTGGAGAGATACCTTAAGGCTCGTAAGATGTTTAGGCTGAGAAACCATTTTCTTCCTTTTGCTTTCTCTAGTTCTAGAGCTAGGTCTAGAAGTCTTATCATCCTACTTAAAAACATCATCATAAATGGTAATGGCATTTTTATCCATGTTATTTCCTCTAGGAGAGCATGCAACAGATTAAGGTTAGTAATAGTATCTTTCATACCCTCGTTGTTGAGGGTCAAGAGCTTCCTGAGTATTTTCTCATTGCTAATTTCACAATGACATAAACCAAATACACAATACTACCAATAACGGATAACAATGAAACGTAATCAATAAAATGTACAAGCAAGAGAAAGGAAAACAAATGAATGCAAACCCGACGATGCTTGAAGCTTTTATTGTCTCTCTCTACTCCTTTTGAAATGTTGTTATTGATGCTCAGTATTGGCGGGGTAGTGTCTATGACTTGAGAAGTGTCGAGAATTTTGCTAATTGAAATGGGTATGTGATCGCAAGATAGCTTGAATGCTAGAACCAAACTGACAGAGTAATGGTGCACAAGAGCTTGAAATCCTAGATACTTCAAATGGTTATGAAGGGTTTATTATATAGGATTTGGTGATGATATGAACGGTTGAGATTAATCCCAAAGATAGGGAGATGAACGGTTGAGATCAAAAGGAACTAGAGAGGTCTTCAATAAACTCCACCTCTTCATTTGGTAAAGAGGAGATAGAGTTTGGTTGACTGAAGAGCTAATTATTTTGAACTGAAGAGGTGGGTGAAGTTACCCATGTGGACTGGAGAGATGGGTGGAGTAACACATGTGATCTGATTGGAGTTATCTCTTTGAAGATAAATGAATATTTAATTCATTCATTTAATTATTGTTTTCAACATGTGAGATAATTGAATTCTTTTTTAATTAAGAATTGCTTTATTGAATGATATTAAATTAATTTAATTGGAAGAATTTAATTAGTAAGTTTAAATATTTGAATTTAAACTATAGGAAATTGAGTTTAATTAATCAATTAATGGTAATTAATCAATTAAAGCTATTTAATTAAATAAAATTAATTATTTAATTAATTTTGGGAATTTGATTAGATGATTTGGGGAATGAATTAAGAGGAAAATAGGTGATTAAATAATGATTAAAAAACCATTAATTAATAGATGAAAATTAGTGTTTTTAATGTAAAGTCACAAGCCTGTCTATTTAAGGGTGTCTACATTTGCTCCTCTTCGATGCAATGTGACTTGTCGCAGTGTGTCAAAGATTCTTTAATTTTTCCCCAGCTTGTCTTGGAAGTAGTAGGTGTATTTATGCCCCCTCAACAAATTTGAGTGAACAGTCGCAAGACGAGTGTTGATTTGTTGAAACTACAATTTCTGGAACTGGGTAGCTGACGGATTTGAAAAATACTTTAATATGCCCCTTTTATTGACTATCAAAGTTTCTGGGGACTAGGAAGAAATTTTGAAGCTCCTAGTGAAATTAGGGTTTTCTGAAACCCCTTTAAGCAGCGAAAAGAATACTGATAGTTGGGAGTTCAAGGATTGGAAGAGTGTACAGTACTCAACTTTATCAGTTGCCACATGTCATTGCATGTCTTCACCCATCATTGAATCTTCTAGAAATAGATCTTATGTGTCATAGGAATCCATCATAACCATTTCAGCCATGATCTCCTTACACACAATTCAAAATTCCGACACATCAAGTGGAGTGACACATCAACATGCCAACTAGACATGTACAGTCACACTTAATTACATTATTTGTAAGAAATACATTTTACAAAATAAATAATAAGAATAGGAATTATCCAAGGTTGAGACACCTTATTCCTAACATTCTCCCACTTGTCGAACACCTTGTAAGAGCAATAGGAACATAACAGGAACTAACC
>MU227806.1:1041893-1070657 GCA_018584345.1 Thuja plicata | reverse complement strand
ACCATGCATACAGAAAATAGAGAATGACACAATGATTTACCCTGGGGAAAACCTTTCGGTAAAAAACCCCAGCACTCCAAAACCTGCACAATGTATTATCTTCAACACAATGGTTACAACACACTTGTAGTGCAAGTTCTTTCTGGAGACAATTGACACACGGACAAATCCAGTAGCACCAAATTATACCAACAATACACTCTTTTTGTATCCTTTCCTGTAACCCTAAAAAAACACTTATATCATGCACTTTCCTTTTCAAGGCAACTTCCAAAGATAGTTGTATTAGGGTTTTACCATTCTCTGAGAAAATAGGAACCCTAAATTTTTTTTGGGGTGATGCCCCAAACCCCACAGTTGGGAGTTCAAGGATTGGAAGAGTGTAAAGTAATCAACTTTATCAGTTGTCACATGTCATTACATGTCTTCACCCGTCATTGAATCTTCTAGAAATAGCTCTTACGTGTCATAGGAATCCATAATAACTATTTCATCCATGATCTCCTTACACGCAATTCAAAATGCTGACACATCAAGTGGAGTGACACATCAACATGCCAACTAGACATGTACACTCACACTTAATTACATTATTTGCAAGAAATACATTTTACAAAACAAATAATAAGAATAGGAATTATCCAAGGTTGAGACACCTTATTCCTAACAGGCATCCCTTGTCATAGTTGAAGTGGGAGAGGATAGCCCTAGCACCTCTACAGAATCGGATAAGAGAGGTGGGGAGCAACAGGAGGTTGCTCAAGTTGTAAAATTGATCTCCTCCTCACCTACTTCAGTGAATCTATTCGCTTCCCACCCTAAAGTGACTACTCCACTCATAAGGAAGTTGTTCATCGAAGAGTTGGTCTCTTCCAACAAAGTCACCGACGTAGAGTCATGGATAGAAAACACTCTAGAGTGCAAAAGGAAGACAGTAGGAGAAGCAGTTCCTAGCCAAGACACTCTATCATGGGCCTTTCAGCCCAAGGCTACCACAAGCAATCAGAAGAGTGTGAAGATAATGTCTACTCTAGGTCATGATCCAGAGACAGGGCATTTCACCATGGAAATAGCCAAGCCCACTAAAGAAGGTAGACTCGAAGATCTGGCAGCTTCTGACTTTCAGTTGCAGTCATTTGATATGGGATTGGCTCGACATGATACCAAGGTGGACTGGTGGAAGTCCACTAATGTTGTAATAGAGGAAGAGTTGGAGGATCTCAAGACTTCTAAAATTCAGCCTAATGTGGAAGTGGCCCAGCTAATTGATTTCATCAGATAGCTCCTAACTCCTATTGCGAGTGCCCCCAGTACCCAAACTTCCTTCAATCCCAGTGCTACTGAGAACCAAGCCATTCTAGCTAAGTTGCAAGAGGATCAACATTATGGGAAGATTTTTAAGAGGTGGATCAAGAGGCTCGAGTCAAAAGGTCTAGCGATCATTGAGCAGTTAGGTAATGTTGTTCTAAGGCTAGAAACAGAGAAGAGCAACATTGAGAAGAATTTACAGACTCTCACTACAGAAAGGTTAAGATGCCAAGAATGCATAGTCATGTTGCATGTGGCAGTAAAGATGAAGAATAAGGAGGCCTTAAAAGCTAAGATCCTATAGAAGGGTGATGAGCCCTTGATCGAATGGCTCCAAAGTCTGGAGTTCAAAATCGAGATGATCATTCAGGCCGAGACCAGACTACAAAAAATAGATGTTAAAGTGAAAGAGGAACAAAGTAAAGATTATAAACTCCTCTTAGGACTTCATGTGGAGTCACAAACTAGTGGTCAAGACAAAGAAATAGTTGGAGTGGTCAACATGCAGAAGTCATTAACAGATTATCTGAACAATTTAGCGGAGCAGTCTTCGACTCATTTAGACAAGGTGCTAGAACTCTAGCAATTGAGTGGATGCATCTTTAGGGCTATGGAGGAACTGAAAGATCAAACAGAAGCAATAAATACTCTAGACAAAGAACATTCCAAATGGTTTGCCCGTTACACAAATGTCCACATCAACAAACATGAAGAGCTCATCCAAGTCATCACTGCTGTAATCGCCTATAGGGCCAAATTAGATAAGGGGATAGAAACTGAATCATAAATATATTCTCCCCTTATGCTTTTTTTTTTAAATTTTGTAATGGATAAACCTTTGGTTATCATTTCTGGTTGGGGAAGTTGAACTATTTCGGTTACCCCTTTTTGTAATGGTCCAATCTGGAACTCTATATGTATTATTCACAAAATCAATACAAAGGTCGGCTAAATTTTGGTGTGAAGAATTGCATTGTTGCTGAGTCAATTGTGTATGTCTAAATGCCATTTCTTTAACTGTTCCATTGCATTTCATTTATCTTTCTGTTGAATTTGAATGTCTCTTTTGAGTTAGATTCGTAATCTGTATTTGAACCAAAATTTTGTATTATGATTTGATATGGCTAATTAAGGGGAAAATCAGTTGCTATTCTAAGTTTTGGGAATGTTCTTATGATATAGGTCGACTCAATATCATTACATTGTTAACTTTCAGTCTTGTATCTGCATTTTAGTAATTGCCCATGCATTACCAATTTTGGGAATTAATCTGATTGATAAAGTCTCAGAATTGGCTAGATTTAGAATTGTCTTTACTTTGCCTGAGCTATTTTCTGTCTAGATTTAGCTTGGTTTACGTCTCTTGGTCTCGGGTTAAGAGCATGCCCCTATTAGATTAGGAAAGATTAAAATTCATTGAATATTATTCATATAAGGGAGCTGTACCTTCCAATTCAGAGGGAAAATAGGTTTTCAAGTAACTATTTCCCAACTGTTGTATTCAATTGTTCTTAAACATTTTTGGGTATTTTAGAGTTACATTCAAAAGAACAATCTGTTTACCAACAAATTTTTGGCGACTCTGTTGGGGATACAAACAGTCATTATACAAGAAGCATACAATGAGGAAATATGGTGCTTCCCCATGAAAGTGTAATCCCTATACTCCAACCCAATCTTGGCTTCCAAGACGATCAAGAGGACCTCATTTCCTGATTAAATACTTTTGTCTGGAGATACAGAAGAAGCATTGAACACTATAGAAATGCCACCCAAGTGCTTGAAATAGAAGAATCTAGAGCAGAAGCACTTGAGAGAGCCTTACAAAGAAGAAATCTAACAAGGGCAGAGCATGAAGTTAGGTCACAACATTAGGCAAAAATCTAGAGCCTAAGAGATTTCTCAGAAGTACTAGGAAAGAAGGTAGCACAGACCCAATCTTTGAGAGACTTGCAGATATTAACTTTTCTCTCCTAGAGTACATCGTCAGGGATACAAACCATAAGGAGCCAGAGCAGACCTTATTCACCTCCTAAACAAACCACTCAGTTATCCACCACTTGCCAAGTGTTGACATTGCACAAAGTAGTTACCCCTCCTGTCATCAATCTAACACCCTACTTACCCTGAGTAGCTATGGCACTTCCTTGGGCCACTGCAATTGGGTCCCTACAACTAGCAGCATATAATCCTCTGCCTACAGGCTCTAGAAAGAACTTTCCCAAATTTTTTGGAGACAGGAAAGTATCTACAGATGAGCATATTGCCACATTCTTCACTTCAATTAACATTCTAGCGGTTCGAGAAGAAGATGTGGCCGTCAGACTATTCGTTGAGACTCTCATCGAAGGCGCCACTAATTGGTTTCATCATTTACCTGATTCTTCTATTACCAATTGGGCTACTATGAGAGCTGCATTCAAAAGAAGGTTTAAGACTGCTGAAGATGAACATGCTCTGTTGACTCAATTGACTTTTATCAAGAAAGAGCCATCGATCAACATGAGAGATTTTATAGCTAAATTTAATAAGCTGGTAAACCGTATCCCAGCGGATGACAGGCCTATGGTGAGAAATTTGAAAACTTTCTTCATAAGTTCTATGCCACCGGACATCAATTATGATCTAAGGAGAATGAACCTTTCAAATTTGGATGCCACACAGAGAACTACTGGAGAACTTGAAGACCACATGATTTCATCTAGGAAATGGAAAAGAGAGATACATTCTAGAGCCAGCAATAGCAATACTACGTCATCTGATGAGATGATCCAAAAATTGTCTAATGAATTCACCACCTTCAAGAGACAACTTTCCAGATTCAATAATCCTTACCAGTGAAACTTTTAGGAACAACCTGGAAGATATAACAATGGGAGGAATGCAGAAGGAAAAATGTTACAATTAACTACTCCACCATAGAGGCTAGCTATAGAGGCCCCTCCTAAAAGAGGGAATATGTGTGCCTTCCACTTAACCACAAATCATGATGGGGAAAGTTGTCCTGATGTAGCCCGTGCTTGGAAAATGCATCAAACCGATGAGTGGAATGCTGGAGTGTCTGGAGTTGAACTAGATTCATACTCACATGGCAACTCTGAAAACTTATATTTAGAGTATGAATCAGATTTAGAGCAAGAAGCAACATGTTATGCCACCATAGATGGGACCTCTTATACGGTCCTAACTCGGAGTCAAAAAGATAAAGGCCATAGTTCATCACTACCTAAAAAAAATGAGGCATCTACTTCCAATTCAAAGGATCCCAATCACGGTATGAGGACTCCTCAACTAGGTAAAGAACAAAAATATTTTGACATTATTCAATTCTGTAGAGATTCTAGAATTCAGATTTCCCCCATAGACTATCTTAAGTCTAATCCTATTGAGCTGCAAAAGCTAGTAGATTATTGTAAAGGAGGGAATTGAGAGTTCAATCTAAATGTCATGACTACCATAGAGAATGAGTCCTTATTTGCAGACCCAGATGAACAAAGGGAATCATCCATTTTAGCCACCTTCCTAGGCCAAAATCCTGACCCATTCTATGTGTCTTTATATATTAACGGTTGTAGGTTGAGCAATTGTATAATAGACTCCGGAGCATCGGACAATGTAATGCCATCTACTGTGGCCAAAGCCTTAGGACTTACTCTCACTAAATCCCACTGTAGGTGTTACTCCATGGATTCCAAGCAAGTACCCCTGGTTAGCCAGATTAAGGATGCTCAAGTGGCCTTAGTAGCACATCCTGAGAAGAAGATGTTGTTAACCATCCTCGTTGCTGATATACCTGCTAGCTACGGTTTGTTGTTAAGCAAGAATTTTTGTAGAGACCTTGGAGGGGAGATAAAGCTGGATCGGTCCCAAGCCTTAATCCCAGTAGGTAATAAAAAGATTAAATTGGTTCCTAAGGAAAAGGCTATGTTTACAGTGTTGAAATCTAATGACCCTAAAGCTCAAATCTTGTATCAAGAATTGGAGTTTGGAAATTATATGTTGTTCACTGATGAACTTGAGAGAGAAACGAAAGCCACTGAAGAGGAAAAGAAATTTTCCACTAAAGACATACCACCATGGATATGGACTCTTGAATTCGATGGTAGTTGTGCACTGTCAGGGTCTGGTGTAGGTGTGGTCTTGATATCACCAGACAAGTATGTGAGCCCTTGGCTTACAAATTAGAGTTCAGGAACACCAAAAACACTGCTGAGTATGAAGCCCTTCTGTTAGGGATTATCATCACAAAAGAAAGAGGTGTGAAAATTCTGAGAGCTCGTGGTGATGCTGAGATAATTGTATGACAAGTCAAGAATCAGTACTCTATAAAGAACCACAGGTTGAAGAACTACAGAAACAGGGTATGGGATGAAATAGAAGCATTGGATGCTTTCTTTATCAAATTCATGCCAAGAGAGTTGAATTCCAAAGCTGATTCTTTAGCTGTCTCAGCTTCATTACTACTTCCCCACCTAGAATTCAAGGATGAAAAATACCAAGTGGAAGTGATATATCGACCATCTGTGCCCGATAACGTGGAAGATTGGCAAGTTTTTTAAGATGACAAAAATCTCCTTCTCTTTCTAGAGAGTGGTGGTGACTTTCATAAAGATGTTCGTGGCAACTGTAAAGGAAGCTTCCAAGATGAGCTAAAGAAAGATAAGTCAGATGTTATTCAATTGCAAGGTAATGTCATTCCACCCCATCTGGTCACTCTTGAAAAGCTCTTCAATAGACATGACATGTTTGTGAAGAAGAAAAGAATTGAAAGAGGGCCTACCACTGGTGAATATGAAGGAATGAATATTGGAACTGAAAAAGACCCCAAGATGATCAATATTGGGAAGTGTTGTACAGAAGAAGAAAGGAATGAGGCCAAGAAGCTTTTTGTAGAATACTCAGATGTTTTTTCCTGGAGCTACGAGGATTTGAAAATTTTTATGAATGGGAAATTCAAACACTAGATTCCCTTAAAACCTAAAGAACAAAATCATTGGTATGTATCTGGATGATCTTACCATGTTCTCTAAAAAGAGAGTAGATCATATAAATGATCTAAGAAGAGTATTGCAAAGGTGCTGAGAGGATGGGATTTCATTGAATCCCAAGAAATCAGTGTTTTTCATAACTGAAGGGAAACTATTGGGTCATATAGTATCCCAAGAAGGTATAAGGATCGATCCTGAAAGAGTGAGAGCTATTCAGCAACTGAGTTTACCGGTGAATAAAACTCGAGTGAAGTCCTTTTTTGGTCAAGTCAACTTCCTCAGAAGGTTTGTCCCTGATTTCTCCGAAATTACTAAACACATTGTTGATATGATGAAGGGGAATGTGAATTTCAAATGGAATGACCCTGGTAAGCAAGCTTTCAAAAGCATCAAGAACACCATAGCTAACACCCCAATGTTATGTCACCCAGATTATAAGAAAGATTTTGTAATTTACTATTATTCTTCTGAACATACTCTATCAGCCATTCTAATGCAAGAGAATGAAGAGGGAATTCAAGCCCCCATAACTTTTATGAGTACACCTCTAAAGAACCATGAGCTGAGATATTCTCAGACTGAAAAGCATGCTTTTGCAGTAGTAAAGGCTCTTAAGAATTTTAGGTTTTATATTCTACATTCCCACTCTCTTGTGTATGTGCCTGATGTCATAGTGAAGAGTGTTTTGACTCAACAAGATGTGGGGTGTAACAACCAAGGAGCATGGGTAGCTAAAACCCAAGAATATGACATAGAGATCAAGCCCACCAAGTTGGTAAGAGGGAATGCGCAAGGAAATGGTGGAAAATCAAGTAGACAAAGACCTAAGAGCTACACAATTGGTTTTGGCGGTAAGTATGCAAGATCCATGGTTTGAAAACATTGTGTATTTCTTAACCTATGGTGAATGTCTAGAAGGGTTAACTTCAAAGAAAAAGAGAGACCTAAAATTGAAGGCTTCTAAATATGTAATCTGGGAGGATAGACTATATAAAAGATCTATAGATGGAACATTCCTCCGATGTGTCGTCAAACAACAGCAAGAGAAGTTGTTAAAGGTTTTTCATGATGAAGCCTATGGAGGACACTTCTCCTCATCAGTCACTGCATTCAAGATTTTGAGACAGTGTTATTACTATCTGGGAATGTTTAAAGATGCATACCAGTGGGTGGCAAGATGCGAAAAATGCAAGATGTTTTCTGAGAAGCCACAGTTAGCAGTGTTACCCCTCAGACCAGTGATTATTGAAGGGCCATTCCAACAGTGGGGACTTGATTTTATCGATACTATAAGCCCTACATCCAATGTAGGTCATACTTACATAATTACTACAACTGACTACTTCACAAAATAGGTGGAAGCCAAGGCAACCAAAAGGACTACTTCAGAGGTAGTATGTGAGTTCATCAAAGAAAACATTCTGGTAAGATTTGGTGTACCTATTAAGTTGGTTATGGATAATGCCACGTACTTTTCTTCTCAAGAAATTGCTGAATTTTGTTTTGAGTACGACATTATGATCAGCCATTCTTCTGACTATTTCCCTCAAGGGAATGCCCAAGCAGAGTCTAGCAACAAAAATTTGGTGAACATCATGAAGAAGCTCGTGGTAGAAAACCAGAGAAGTTGGCATTAAAAGATTTATGAAGCCCTCTAGGTGGATAGAGTGACCGCCAAAAGAGCCATTGGTGTATCTCCTTTTGAACTCATCTACGGGGTAGAAGCTAGTCTCCCATTGCCATTAGAATTAGGAACCTACAAACTGAGGACAGTAGTAGAAGATGGCATATATGAAGATGGTTTAGAAAAAAGGATCTTGTACTTGAGCAAATTGGAAGAAGAAAGGGATAAAATGGTTGATCATATCACACGTCATCAGATGCATGTGAAGAACCTATTTGATAAAAAGAGAAGACCCCAGAAATTTATGGAGTGAGACATGGTGCTATTGTGGGATAAGCGTAGGGCACCCAAAGGCATGCACGGGAAATTCAAAACACTATGGAAAGGACCTTTCAAAATCCATCAAGCGTTTGATAAAAATTATTTCAAATTGACTTATCTAGATGGTGAGGCACTACCCCTAACGTATAATGGTTAGGATTTGAAGCTCTATCAGGTCTAAATTGAAAGTAGGTAACCCCTGTGTTGTACAATAGTTACTTTTAGTTCCTGTTTTTGTTTTCCTGGTTAGGTTTCCTTTCTGCTTTCCTTTCTCCGTCTTGCTTTAGTTTTGTTGTGAGCCACCTCTTGTCAAGCTTTGCCAAGCCAGAGATTTGAGTTCCTTGCTTAGACATGTGCATGTCCAAGTTCCCAGAAAGAGCTAGCTGTTGCCCCACTTTTGGTCTTTATACCTCAATGCAAAAGTGGCTATTTTATATGTAGTAGTAGTCATGAAAGTTTCATGCAAGTCTGGAGTCTGAGTCTAGAAATCCCCTTAGGTTAGAAGGCCTTTATCAGATTTCCCTAACTTGACTTCTCCTTCTTAGGCCAGGTGAAGTCTGGGTCTAAAATCATATTTTTATCGGGTAGGTTAAGTTCCCAATCTGGTAAAGGTTGTGTTTTAAAAGATCCTAACCTCAAAATCACATACAGATGAAATACTTTGCCTCATATCTTCAAGTTTCAGCATTGGTGGGAAATCAAGTTTTAGCTTCTCCATGGCGGAAAATCACATATGGAGTGCGCTTTCCGCAATTGATAGACTTAAGAATATTAGAGGTAAATAAAGATGGAAAATGAGGAAGTCAGGAACAAGAAATCTTTGAGCACTCATATCGAACCTATGGGAAACAAAAGAAATGCTCAAGCAAAGAAAATCTCATGGAATTTTCCATAAGAGGAAAAGCGGAAAATGACTTCTCCTCTACTCCTACAGGTGGGTTTCGAATCACGAGATGCATTTTCTACCAAACTATCAAGGTGAAGAATTTTTGAAATATAATCCATCCCATAAGAGATATGGCATATAAGAAAGCCAATGGAATCAATATATATCATTTTGGCACCCCCATAGGCCAGAATTCTCCAATGGCAGATTTTCAGATAGAGAGCACTCCAGGAGTATTTTTTTGCCCAAAGGAGAAGTGGAAAGGTAATTTTCCACCACTTCAAGAAAGTTACCGTTATGGTTACTAAAGTAAAAAAATGTTTTCTAACGACATGTAAAGCAAAGTAATTAATTTAAATAAGGCCATTTTACTTTGTAATGGACTTGTTCATTAATGTAAAGGTCTTTTCATTCATTTGGCGTGGGAAGTTGGCCGTTAAATGGTAAGAATTCAAAAAGTATAAAATCAGTTGAAGATTTCGAACTGGAACCACCATTGTTCACCAAATTGTTTGAATTCAAAGTAGCTAAGATCAGTTGCTCATTATCTCTATATCCCGAAGAGAAATTTGAATCTCTGGGTTGAATCATACTCTATGGCTTCTAGATTTGTGGGATTTGACAGAATGAACAACATTATCTCTGAGTGGCACAAAATCTCAGATACCTCACTGAAGTTCTTTGACATGCAGAACTTTTAGAATAGATTGAGAGCGGAGAAAATGCACCCTATCACAGAGAAGCTCAAGGAGAGTGGGTTAGTCGAAGCCGCCAGTTTTCCTCTAGCTGTTCAAGCTCCTGATTTGGTTTGGGGATGTATAGCCCAATACAACCCAGACACCAAGAAAATTATCCTACCAAACAACACAGTGCTCCTCTCTATTGATAGAGTCTGTCTAGAATTCCCTCCGCATTCTAGAGTAAGCGGAATACTCTGAGATGACTTATAGCTAGGCGGTTTTTGAATATTTAGCAAAGAGACCGGTATGGAAAAGAGAGATTATGAAGTCATGGTTTAAAGAACCCAAGAGTGCCAAGGGCAAGTTGCCCAAAACATTATTTGTCACAAATTTGAAGCTAGAGATCATGGACATCCTATTATTGCTTCACAGGATTAGAGGTGAGAGAAAAAATCTTAATTTTGTTGAACAACATTTCTTCTTGGTTTAGATAATCTGTTCTCAGCACCATTTCATTGATTGGGCCCTAATGGTGAGTGAGAATCTCTCGGACGCCCTCAATAGGGCCAAGTTCCAAAATGAATCCTACATGTCTTCTTTCCTCTTGTATATTTTATCTACAATTCAAATATGGCCTAGGCTTCCTAGGTTAGAGAAATTCCTAGATGATGTAAAAAGCTATGAGTTTTTCCCTTCTTTGCAACTACAAAATAATTGTGCTAATTATCTCATAGTTAATGACGCCTTTACAATGAGACTGTGTAGGGATCTAAAAGATTATCCAAAAAGGAGATTTTCTCCTGAAGCCATGGCCTTTATAAGCCAATTTGGATGCTATTTCGTTCAGTTTGGAGATTTCTCATATCTTCTTCTTGCAGGTTTCGATGACTTTCCTTTGAAAAATCCCAGATACCCTACTGACATGATCGTGCTAATCGAAGTAATGATGCAAGCACTCCAGGTGAACCTGATCTATTTAGGGGCAAAGAAGAAAGGCTACGAGTTCCCACTGACCATCAGAGTTTACAGTTGTGTGTCCCAGTCAGAGGCAAGGAATGTTCTTAAAACATTCTCAAAGAAGTTCTCTCTGGAAACATATGATGTTCTTAGGCCACAATATGATCCAGTCAATTATGCTAGAGATGTCTTACAGATGAGTCAGGCCATTCACCATGTACCTAATATATAGGACTATTGGCCCAATTGCAAAGATGACTTGGAGAGCAGGGAAAGATTATATGCCCAGTTAACTATTGAATAGATCAAAAGGTTCAATGTTAACATTACGGTAGAAGGGCTAGAAGATGATGGAAATCACCTGTATGATGACACATACTTAGAGAAGATAAATTCCACCCCTATCAGCTCAGAGCCTATGCTAGACCAAGCTTTAAGTGACTTGCAGGCTCTGATGGGGGGGATTTATAAAAGAACAGTTCAATGGGTTGAGTGGACTGCGGGCTGAAGGAAGAGGTCAGAAAGGAAGCCTCCCGCTGAGCAAAATCCGGTGAAGGAAACTACTGGTGCCGCAACCACTTCCTCATCAACAATCTCTATCATTGCAAAGGGATCAATTCAACCATTGGGAGGAGGCGGTGAGCCACCTGAGAAAGCTTCTCTCTTAAAGAAGACCTGTGGAGAGGGTCCTCTTCCAGATGTCAGAGTCATAGAAGAAGCAGTCCTGATGGACCAAATTAAGTCTATAGATGAGCTTTCTAAAGCCACAGAGTCCAAACAGCCAATTAGTGCTATTGCTATAGATACTTCAGCCGAGACTTTGACCCAAGAAACTCCAAAGAGGGCATGCCCTGTCATAATTGAAGTGGGAGAGGATAGACCTAGCACCTCTAAAAAATCGGATAAGAGAGGTGGGGAGCAACAAGTGGTTGCTCAAGTTGTAAAATTGATCTCACCCTCACCTACTTTAGTGAATCCATTCACTTCCTTCCCTAAAGTGACTCCTCCACCCATAAAGAAGCTATTCATCAAAGAGATGGTCTCTGCCAACAAAGTCGCCAGCGCAGAGTCATGGATAGCAAACACTCTAGAGTGCAAAAGGAAGAGAGTGGGAGAAGTAGTTCCCAGCTAAGACACTCCATCATGGGACTTTCAGCCCAAGGCTACCACAAGAAAGTAGAAGAGTGTGAAGACAATGTCTACTCTGGGTCATGATTCAAAGATAGGGCATTTCACCATGGAAGTAGCCAAGCCCACTAATGAAGGCAGACTCAAAGATCTGGCGGCTTCTAACTTTCAGTTGCAGTAATTCAATATGGGATTGGCTTGACATGATACCAAGGTGGACTGGTGGAAGTCCACTAATTTTGTAATAGAGGAAGAGTTGGAGGATCTCAAGACTTCTAAAATTCAGCTTAAGGTGGAAGTGGCCCAGCTAACTGATTTCATCAGACAGCTCCTAACTCCTATTGCGAGTGCCCCCAGTACCCAAACTTCCTTTGATCCTAGTGCTGCTGAGAACCAAGCCATTCTGGCTAAGTTGAAAGAGGATCGACATTATGGGAAGATTGGTAAGAGGTGGATCAAGAGGCTCGATTCAAAAGGTCTAGCGATCATTGAGAAGTTAGGTAACGCTATTCTAAGGCTAGAAACAGAGAAGAGCAACATTGAGAAGAATTTACAGACTCTCACTGCAGAAAGGGTAAGATGCCAAGAATGCATAGTCATGTTGCATGTGGTAGTAAAGATGAAGACTAAGGAGGCCCTAAAAGATAAAATCCTATAGAAGGGTGATGAGCCCTTGATCGAATGGCTCCAAAGTCTGGAGTTCAAAATCAAGATGATCATTCAGGCTGAGACCAGACTACAAAAAATAGATGTTAAAGTGCAAGAGGAACAAAGTAAAGATTATAAACTCCTCTTAGGACTTCATGTGGAATTACAAACCAGTGGTCAAGGCAAAGAAATAGTTGGAGTGGTCAACATGCAGAAGTCAATCATAAATTATCTGCACAATTTAGCAGAGCAGTCTTCAACTCATTTAGTCAAGGTGCCAGAACTCCAGCAATTGAGTGGATGCATCTTTAGGGCTATGGAGGAACTGAAAGATTAGATAGAATTAATCAAGACTCTAGCCAAAGAACATTCCAGATGGCTCGTCCATTACACCAATATCCATGTCAATAGACATGAAGAGCTCATCCAAGTCATCACTGTTGTAATCACCTATAGGGCCAAATTAGATAAGGGGAAAGAAACTGAATCATAAATATATTCTCCCCTTATGCTATTTTTGTTGTATTTTGTAATGGATAAACCTTTGGTTATCATTTCTAGTTGGGGAAGTTGAACCGTTTTAGTTTCCCCTTTTTGTAATGGTCCAATCTGGAACTCTATATGTATTATTCCCAAAATCAATACAAAGGTTGGCTAAATTTTGGTGTGAAGAATAGCATTGTTGCTGAGTCAATTGTGTATGTCTCAATGCCATTTCTTTAACTGTTCCATTGCATTTCATTTATCTTTCTTTAGAATTGTAATCTATATTTGAACCAGAATTCTATATTATGATTTGATACGGCTAATTAAGGGGAAAATTAGTTGCTATTCTAAGTTTTGGGAATGTTCTTATGATATAGGTCGACTCAATATCATTACATTGTTAACTTTCAATCTTGTATCTGCATTTTTAGTAATTTCCCATGCATTACCAGTTTTGAGAATTAATCTGATTGATAAAGTCTCAGAATTGGCTAGATTTAGAATTGTTTTTACTTCACCTGAGCTATTTTTTGTCTAGATTTAGCTTGGTTTACCTCTCCTGCTCTTGGGTTAAGAGCATGCCCCTGTTAGATTAGGAAAGATTAAAATTAATTGAATATTATTCATATAAGGGAGCTGTACCTTCCAATGTAGAGGGAAAATAGGTTTTCAAGTAACTATTTCCCAACTGTTGTATTCAATTTTTCTTAAACATTTTTGGGTATTTTAGAGTTACATTCAAAAGAACAATCTATTTACCAACAATGCCCTAGTGAAGTACTAGAGATTGTCACCTTGAGGGGAGTCATGGGAAAAGTCCTAAACTAGGTTGGAGAGGACTTGGAGGATCCTAGGAGTTAGGGTTAGGATCTTGGAAGGATTACCAACTCAAGAATTCATAATCAAGAAAGTGCAAGTGAGCTAGGTGTATAAATATGAGATTGGTATGAGAGCCTATAAGATTAGGCTTGTGGGTGGAGCTTCCAACCGAAAGAGTCTGTTGGAGAATCGACAATGGTGACTAACACAGAGTTAGCCAAGAAAGTGGATGAGAAAGAAGAGGAGAATAGATTGCTCAGAGAATGATTAGCTCAATTGGAGAAAAATCTAGATCAGGTAGAGGAAAAGACTGAAGAAGTAAAAGATAAGGTGGAAGGAAAGAACAGAGGAGTGGCCCTAAAAGATGAGGTCGCTAAACCAGACCTTGTCCTTAATAAAGAGCCAATCCTTAAAGCATTGAAATCCTTATGTGGGAAAGCTTTAGAGGGGATACCTATATTCAATAGAAAAATGGAACTAGAGGTGGTGATGGATTGGATTGAGGGGCTTGAAAATCACTTTGAGTGTGATGTAATAAGTGAAGCCCAAAAGGTGAGAGTGGAAAAATAAAGACTTAGGGGATTTGCCCTCACCTGGTGGAAGTTCATTCAAGATGAGAGGGAAAAAGAAGGAAACAAACCAATAGCTACATGGAAAGCTATGGTGGAAAAGGTTAAAGAAGCATATGTACCAGAGGATTACGAGATCCAATTGCACAAGAGAAGATAGATTCTTTGACAAAAAAAGCTAGATGTCAACTCTTATATAGAGGAGTTCCAAAGATTGTGCATGAGAGCTAGAGTGGCCAAAGATGAAAGTGCAAAGGTAGCCAGATATTTGAATGGCTTGAGATGGAATATTCAAGATGAGATTAGTCTCTTGACCCCTACCACAGTGCATAGATGTCATCAACTAGCTATCAAAGTGGAAGAAAATTTAAAGAAGAAGCAAGACTCAAACAGTAATAGAGGAAGAGGAAGAGGAAGAGATGACAGAGGCCATAGAGGAGGTTTTGGAGGTAGAATTACATAACCAAAGACACAAGGTGAGACAAATTTGACAGAGAAACATGAAGGAAGCTCAAGAAGAGGAGGTTATAATAGAGGTAGAGTTTCAAGCATAAATGGAAGAGGAAGGACTAGTGGTCAAGGAAGAGGATAATACTTTGCATCCATGAAGTGCTACCACTATAACTAGTTAGGACATCCAACTTGTAAATGTCTAGAGAAGGGGTCTACATCAAAAGGAAGTGAAAGACGGATAATTTATGTCCAAGAAGGGACATCTAGTAACAAGCATGTAGAGGTACCTTTGGAATTAGAAGAAGGATAAAACCTAATGATTAGGAGAACAGTCATCAAAGAACCTGTTTGAGAAGAGCCTAGTTAGAGGAGAGCATTGTTTAGGATAAAGTGAAATTTTTTGGGGAAAGTCTATAAATTTATTGTTGACTTAGGGTCAACTAATAATATTGTGTCAGAGGAAGCAATTATTAAGCTCAAATTGCAAATTATTCCTCACAAAAATCCTTACAGAGTCACCTCTTTGAACAAGGGATGGCATGTACTATTTAATGAGTAGGCATGAGTAGATTTCACCATTGGGAGGTATAAGGATGAAGTGTTATGTGATGTATTTCCAATGGATTTATGTCATCTCCCATTGGGAATGCCTTGGCAATTTGATAGGAAATCCATGCATGAAGGGGCTAAGAATGCCTATTCATTCAAGAAGGATGGAGTTACTTTCAAAATACATTCCTTGTTAGAGGAAGTGGAAGAAAGGTCCATAGGGCCTAATGTTCTTTTGGTAAGTGAGAAATAATTATTGAAGACTCTAGAAGAAGTTGAAGGAGTAGGTTATGCATTAGTTTTGAAGCCCAAGGGAGATAAGACTAAGAAGAAGAAAAAGTTGCCTATGGAGATTCAAGAGATGTTGAAGTAGTTCCAAGATATAGTAAGTGATGGAAAACCAACTACCCTACCACCTAAGAGAGCCATTATCCATCAAACTGATTTTGTCCCAGGAGCTACACTTCCCAATAAAGTTTCTTATAAAATGATTCCACAATAGAATGAGGAGATTTCCAAACAAATCTAAGAACTCATAGACCAATGTATGATTAGGAGAAGTATTAGCCCATGTGTTGTTCCTACTGTCTTAGCCCCTAAGAAGGGAGGTACTTGGAGGTTGTGCACTGATTCTAGGGCCATAAATAGAATCACCATTAGGTATAGATTCCCCATTCCAAGAATAGAGGATCTAATCGAATCTTTAGGGGAAGCCAAGTACTTCACCAAGATTGACCTTAAGAATGGGTACCATCAAATTAGGATCAAGGGGATGAGTGGAAGACTTCCTTCAAGACCATTGAGGGTTTCTATAAATAGCTTGTCATGTCATTTGGGATATCTAATGGCCTTATTACTATTATGAGTCTAATGAATGAAGTGTTGAAGGAATTTATTGGTAAGTTTGTGGTTGTATATCTTGATGATATCTTTCTTTTTAGTAAGACTAGAGAAGAACATCTTAAGCATTTGCAAGTTGTATTCAAAAATTTATATGAAGAAAAGATAATGATAAAATTAGACAAGTTTGAGTTCATGAAATAGGAACTAGTGTACCTTGGTTTTGTATTGTCACATGGGAATCTCAAGATGGACCCAAGTAAGGTGGAGGCAATAATAAATTGGCCTACTTCTAAAACTGCTATAGAGGTGAGAAGTTTTTGTGGCTTGGCTCAATATTATAGAAAGTTCATTAAGTAGTTCAGTATTATATGTGCACCTATGTTGGACACCATAAAGGGTGGAATGAAAACCAAATTCCAATGTAATTACCAATTAGATCCGGGTTTTGAAATGTTGAATAAAATTATAGCTACTCAACCCATCTTTGTTCTCCCTAGTTTTGAGAAACTCTTCACTATTGAGAGTGATGCTAGCAACATTTCTATAGGGGTTGTCTTAAGCCAAGAGGGAAGAGGAATTTATTTCCATAGTGAGAAGATCAGTGATGCAAAGAGAAATTACTCTTCCTATGACTTAGAGTTGTATGCTCTAGTTCAAGCCTTGAGGAAGTGGAGACACTATCTCCTTCCTAAAGAATTTGTGGTCTATATAGACAACCAAGCCCTTAGTTTTCTAAATTCACAAGATAAACTTACTCAAAAGCATATGAATTGGGTGGAGTATATGCAAGCATATACATTTACCATCAAGCACAAGAAGGGGAAACAAAATAAGGTTGTTGATGCACTAAGCAAAAGACTCTTGAAAGTACAAGAGGTTCAATTACAAAGCATAGGTATTGATAGCTTCAAGGACCTATACTTGGAGGATGAAGACTTTTTAGAGGCCTACAAGGTATGTAAGGAACACCAAAATCATTTTCATGGTGATTTCTCTTATTTTAATTTATAGAATGAATTTGTGTTTAGAGTGGGTCAGCTTTGTATGACTAGAGGGTCAATGAGGGACAATTTGGTTCAAGAAAAGCATAATGGAGCCCTTAGTGGACATTTTGGAGTCAATAAGACTTAAGAGTTAGTTTAAATGTACTATTATTGACTTAGAATGAATCAAGATATTAGGAGGTATGTAGAGTGTTTTATTGTTTTCCAAAAGGTGAAGGGCACATCCTCCAATACTGGTCTC
Organism: Thuja plicata; assembly: GCA_018584345.1. Lineage (NCBI taxonomy): Eukaryota > Viridiplantae > Streptophyta > Pinopsida > Cupressales > Cupressaceae > Thuja > Thuja plicata. The sequence goes on along the minus strand of MU227806.1, from coordinate 1,053,153 downwards.
TATCAACCTCTCCCCATTCCAAACAAACCATGAGAGTGTCTTAGCATGGATTTTTTGTTTGACTTACCAAGGACAAAACAAGGTTATGATAGCATCCATGCCATAGTAGGTAGATTCAATAAAATGACACATTTTATACCTTTTAAGACTATTCATGATGCTTTTTAGATTGCTCAATTATTTTTCAAAGAAGTTTTGTGAATTCATGGACTACCTCTCAGTATAGTATCAGACAGAGACCAGGGATAAATTTAAGAAACCCCCTCCTAGGAAAAAGTGTAAAATCCTGGCGAATCATACATTAATTTAGGGGAAAATTTTTATTGATGATGGCAAATTTTTTTTCCAAATTAGGAAAATAATATAAAGGCGTAGGTGATTTTTTTCCTCCCGAATGAAAATTCCATAAAATCCTGGCAATTATAAATTAATGGGGGGAAAATATATAATATATGAGGCGAATTATTATCTTGAGAAGGTAAAAAAAATATTTGTACTAGCGATTTTTATGTGTTGTTTTAAAATATATTTATTTTATTGGCTAATCTATCGTTAATTATGGGAAAAATAAATATTTTATTTGGCGATTTTCAAAAGATGGGACTCGTCAATGCGTCATGTGGGCCAACGCCAACTAATATTATATGTCTTATTTGAGACCGTTTTATTATCCTAGATCAATGGATGAGGTTTAATCTCGGCCCAATTTTGTGAAGGAAACAAAGTTTTCCAAGAAGTCACCTGAATAATGATATGTAACATAGTAATTAATGCAACGTCCATCGAATATCACTTTTATTTGTTGTGAATATAACTGATCACACATTGGACACATAACCTAATTAGATGTTGTTAAATATATTATTTGAGACCATTTGATCATCATAGATCAATGGCTAAAATTAAATTTCAGGCCAAATTTCAGAAGGAAACCAACTTTTGCAGGAAGTCACTGGAATGATGACACGTATCAAGCCTTAAAAAGTGCACCGTAACCATGATCATTGATTACTACTGGTTATTTGTTGATGTGGACGGTGGATAGTGCAAATGCAACTTGTAACTCATAACTCGAAAAGAAATAAATGCCTTGTCAGTGACATTCTTTAACTGCCATCTTTAACTGTCAATAGTACATATGCATTTATCATAAAATTTATGGGAAAGATTTACATTTAGATATGAAAGATTAAGGACAGTCAATTTAAATCTCTCAGATGTATAATACACATAATGCATTTATGTAAATTGTATTAAATACAATTAAAGAAAGCATAATTATTAATTTCTAAGTATCTGTGATCACTACTATCAATCAAGGGTTTGGGGCTATTTATAGACAATCTACTTTCTTTCTTTTTCATTTTTATTTTGGTAGATTAAGAGTCAGAGCTACCGGTGGTGGTGGTAGAAATTATACCTCTGGTTTTAATGTTTAGGTTTTTAGGTCTTTAGGCTTTCAAGAATTAAAGATGGATACACCAATCCGTTTGAGATGCACATCTCCAGATGACCAGAGGTCCTTTTTGGGCAATGTCTCAGAAGAAATCCTAACTTTCGTTTGTAGGGAGGTTGGTGGCGACACTTTTATAAATTATTTTGTGTTGATGTTATTGGGTCAAGAGTTCCTTGAGAATGTCGATAGATACCACATCTACAGAGACATTACATCCTAGTTTTTTGCGTCTCTCCTCGACTTCGGAGGACAGAAGGTGGATATGTTGATGTTGTTGAGGTAGGTTTTTAAAGAGAAATTCCTGAAGGATGATGTCAATGTTGCTATTTTTGTGAAATTAGGGGTGGGGACCCCTTGGCCAAGAGATATACACAAGTTTTTGGTGCCAGGTAGAAATGTGGCCAGACAACCCTTTCTGTTGAACCTCAATGATGAGCAACTAATGCAACACAGGAAATGGGCACATCTTGGGAGGGATTTTATCTGGAAATGGTCTTACCTTGATGAATTCGATGAGTTAGACTACACATGGCTTGACAAATTCTTAGAGATTATCCTCTCTAGAAAATTCTACTCAAACGAAAGGGAAGATGAAGATCCCTGATTCCCTAGTTTACCCATTCCCGTTACCCTAGTTTTTTTTACAATGGACATGCAAAGTTTCACTTTTTTTTTATACCAATAAGAAGTTGCCTAGTAGGTTTCTTTTTTTACCGTACGATGTAATTTTTTGAAAAAAAATATAAAAATTTTCCAAGTTCATTTCAAAATTCTTTTTATGGGTACAAAAAATGATTCTTAGACTTCTCTATGATTACAATATTTTAATTAGTTTCTTTACCTGTGTATTAGACATTTAAGTATATGCTTAAGCGATGGATTAATACTTCCTTTTTTTAAATCTGAAGACTGAGATTCTAAATTTTTAAAATGATTAAGTTTCTTTATCAGTCCAGAGAAAGTTTCTATTTTTAATTTGCCAATGTGTCATATCGATGTATGATTATAAGATAGAAATAATTGAATTAAAATCTAAATCCAACTACACTGTAAAACTAAACATTTAATAACATTTATTAAATGTAATAACTAATAATATGAAGTTGTAATTTAAAATGATTAAGTGACACTCACACATGTCCTAGTCACATCAAATGACAAGCCAAAAGTTAGTGGGACCCACGATAGTGCGACAGTGCTAGAGACCGTTGGATGAGCACAGATCAACAGTGTGCAGTGTATTTCGGGCCGAAAGGGAAAAGAAACCCCATTTCTGCAAAACTATTCTGAAATAATGTAAATGAACTCAAATCATAGTCATAGAATAAGTATCACTTACCTTTGCCTCAAATTAAAATGCAGCAATGCAGTCACGACTCGCCAATGCAGTATTGACTTTGAGTATACAGTTCCACTCAATAGTCTGAAAATTCTGAAACTTTGCTACGATCAAATATAGAGATATCATAGAGATATCAAATTTTTTTATACTAATTCTTATTCAGAAATTTTGGTAGGAGGCATTAGGTATACAAATATTTGGGCAAGCCCACGTAATTATAACACGTCTTTTGTTATTTCTGAGGTGATTATGGGTCGTCCAATACCTTCCCATGATTAATAAAGTTGGCTAAATTACGTCAGTTAGATATACGTGTCTATAAAATTCTAGGAGAATATAGGCCGTTGATTTGAGGTCACTTAGAAATTATAGGCGAATGTTGTAAATTTATGGGGACCAAAATTTATATTCCATTGGCAATAATGTGTAAGAAATGGAAAAATTAAATAAATCGATGGGTGATGGGCCTGGGCTTTGGACCCAATATTAATAAATGTCAGGCGATAGGGTAAATCCAATATGTGAAAAATATTCACCAATTCTGGGGTCGTCGACATGCGACATTCGCCAAATTTTGAATAATCGCCACTAAAGTTTTTGCTGACAGAGACTCAAAATTTATGAGTCATTTTAAGAAATAATTATGGCACAATATTGGCACCAATATATCTTTTGGGTCTACATACCATCCTCAAATAGATGGTAAAAATGAGGTGGTAAATAGGAGCCTAGGTAACCTTCTAAGGTGCCTCACTAGGGAATATGGTCAGACTTGGGACCAAATCTTAGTAAAAGTTGAATATGCATACAATGATACAGTCAACAGGACCACTAGCAGAAGCCCATTTAAAGAAGTATATGGTATGCATCCAAGGGGTATTCTTGATCTCAGAGAGTTGGGAGATGGAACTTCAAGGAGTAGGTATGCAAAAAAAATTTCCCATTTGATGAAAGAAGTGCATGATTCAGTCAAGAAGTCGCTGATAGAGAACATTGCAAGAATCAAGCATTAGGTTGATGAAAAGAAGAAAGATCTTCAATTCCAAGTAGGATATATTTTGATGGTACACTTGAGAAAGGAAAGTCTATGGAAGGGAGAACCCAACAAGTTTCAAATGAGAAGGTTGGGACCTTGTGTCATTCTGGCTAAGTATGGAAACAATGCCTCCAAGGTGGAGCTTCCTGAAAACATGGGACTTTCTCCTATATTTAATGTAATAGACCTATTAGTCTAAAAGGGTCCAATTCCCAATGCATATCAAAGTATTACAGAGGTGATTAGTGAAGTAGGATAACTTCAATTACCCTCTACATCAAGGCCTAAGGCAGAGAAGGTATTGAATTCAAGAGTGAGCACAAAGACCAGACATAAGACCTATTGTGAGCATTTATTCAAATGGAAAAGGAAAGAAGATGCAGAGGCTACATGGGTCTAGGAGGAATAGTTTCAAAAGTTAGGAATTTATCCTAACTTGGTCACTTCAATAGTGACTCTAGTTCTTTTTTTGGGAGAACAGTGCAGGTGCAGGAGCACCTAAGTTATTTTTGTTTGGGAGAATGGTGCAGGAGCACCTAAGAATTAAGAATTACCTATTTCTAGCTTGTACTAACCCTATCTAGTTCAAAGGTATATTTGGGACTCTATTAGTAATCTAGGGTGTGTGTCTAGGAGGTCTAGATTATACCTAATCTAATCTAGAAGTGTTTTGGGTTAAAGTGTAGTTATTTTGCTTCCAAGTCTCATTTAGTCTTGGTATTGGAAATTGGGAAAAATGACCTAAATAGGTTATGAAATGGTTTAATTGATCCTAGAATGGATTTTGTGATGATATTATATCATTTCATTAAGTTTTGAATCCATTTGGTTAAGTTTGAGGCAAATTTGCAAAAAAAGTCAAAATGTTGTCATGACAACTTTTGCAATTTTGCAAAATTGCATGACAACATTGTCCTAATCAAGAAAAAGAAGAAGTATTAGGGAATGGTTTGTGTTTAAACCATATCTACATGTGAGGAAGGAATATATAATCCCTATAGATCCCAAATCCCAAGGTTGGAATAATTTTACAAGTTTTGAAGTTGATTTACTTGCAGTGTATTTTCTAGTTTTTTGCACAATTAGAGCATTTGAAAAAAAAATTAGTGTTGAATGGATTGAATCCAATAAATTTGTAGTGGACTGTAGTATCAGGGTCCTTTTAATTTATTTTTTTCAAAGTTTAGGGGTTTTTTGTACATATTTTTGTTTAGTTTTGTAAATCTTTTGTGTTCATGCGAGTCATTGGCCTGTCCAAGACTGAGTTGTGCCAAAATGGCTCCCACATGAAACCCTAATGTGGAATAATCATGGGGATTTTGGAAATTTTAGGGGAACCTTTTTACAGTGTAAATATTTTTGGTGGAGGCCTAGAAGTGGCAGATGATATTATTGCAATCAATCCCTAGGCGAGTCTAGTGAAGCCTGGCTAGGAGTTTGCAGTTGAAACAATGTGTTTGATTGTAGGAGTTTGAATGTGGAGTTGGATATAAGTGGTTGGGAGGAGTCTTTGGAAAATTACAGAGACCCTTGAAGAGGATTGGAATTGATCAATCCAAATGATGGAATTTTTAAGCTTATAGACATTGACTGGTTATTAGAGTCCTAAAAATCCATAAAAGCCCTTGAATGTAGGAAGGACATGTACGGTCAAGTTGGAGAAGGGAGACCTAGTGAATCCTAGAGAAATATGAAAAGGGTGTTTGGTATCTATATTTTTTAAGTGGGTTGTTTAGATAAATTTTCCAGTAAAATCCAAAAACCAGCTAATGAGGCCTAATTGAGACCTAATAGGCCTACTAGGCATTTTGAAGCAAGAACTTGAAATTGATGGAAATGGTCTTGATAACCCAACCCAAAGGGATAAAGAGGAATTTTTAAGTGGTGGTGGAAGGAATTTGAACTCTTGAAAACACTTATCAAGTAAATTAGACAAGAATGAGCCATTGGATGGAAGCTAATGGAGATAGGAAGTTGGTTTCTAAATAAAGATAGATGCCCTAGTGAAGCACTAGAGTTTGTCACCTTTAGGGGAGACATGGGATAATTCCTAAAATAGGTTGGAGAGGAATTTGAGGATCCTAGGAGTTAGGGTTAGGATCTTGGAAGGATTAGGAACTTGGGAATTCCTAATCAAGCAAGTGTGAGCAAGCTAGGTGCATATCTATCAAGTTTCTAAGAAATAGAAAGGTATATCATACCAACCCATGTATACTTAAATTTAAGATGCATAGTTAGTTTTTTATTTAAGACAATCCCAATGTATTTACACACAACAATAAGGTTATACTACACAAAAAGGTTTCACTCAAAACATGGGCCCATCTACCTACACACAACCATAATATGGCATAGTTCAATTGGGACCACCTCCAACATTTGAACCAATATCTTTATGTGGGTGCTTGAGTCTTGTTGCTGCTGCAGAACCAGCTTGGCTCTGTTCTGAGATATTTCTCCTAGATCTCTTAGGGTGTTCACAACCCTAAACTAAGGTAATTCACTCTCAACTTTACCTCCTCTTCAAGACTCAGTCCCTATCGAAATGTTTTTCATCTTCTTCTTGTTGAACCTACACAAATAGATTCATTCTACTCACTTATGCAATGTTTTCTTAACATTTCTTTCATTCTCTTCCCTAGCCGGACTATTACCAAGCTCACCTAGGGTAAGATCTCCAGACTCTTTCCTATTGCTTCTCCTATAGAAAACAAAAAGGAAACTATGTACAAGGGCTCCTCTTGAGTTCCATTCCAACACATGATTCTCACCATGGATTCGGGAATCTCAAGGGGCCATTACTGTTTACAACCCAGAATAGGTGAATAAATAATAACTTTCAAAATAGATAATAAAGTAACTAATCTACTTGCATGCAAAAGGAACCACAAAGAAACTTGATATCCACTAAACACACAATCTACAACTTCTCATTACTAAAAACAAAAAACAAATAGCACAATAATCTATAAATCTCTAACTTTCCTATAGCTTCTCCTCTTCTTCAATCTCTACTCTCTAGATCTCTAAAATGAAGGCTTGGGATGTTATTAATAACCATCCTCTCATTGGAAACAACCCTAACTACCCATATATTCACAAGCATCTCTTCAAGAACCATTACAACTGACCATACTATCCATAAAAGACAAGATCCACTTTTCACGGGCTGTTATGACTGAATTTGTTGAGAAATAGTAACATAAACCTAGCTCTAGTGTTGGCCGAGATTCTAGGCACCAGTGTTGGTTGAGCTGCTAGGCACTAGTGTTGGCCGAGCTGCTAGGCACTAGTGTTGGTCGAGCTATAGTATTGCTAAGCAGCTTATCCAAAGTTCTTGATGCCTTGGTTGGATTTCCAGAGGCTAACAAATACCTCACACACACAACAAAAGAAACCAACTAAGAAACCTATCTAGACATGGATTGAACTAGTCATATCCATCTTAGAGAAAAACAAATGACCTTCTAAGGTCCACACAAACTCTCCTGACTTGGCTAGAGTCAGTACATGCCAGAAATAAAGAGCCAGGGTTTTGAGTTAGGTGTACCCCTACACCATACTCCCCCAGAAAAAAGAAAGGTTAATCCATCCTTGGATTGAGCATGTTTGGATCAATGCCCAACCTCTTGAAGTATGTTTCTCTGATCCAAGTAGCATCAACATCTTCTTTGTCATTCCATTTGACAAGGTGCTCCATATAGTCTTTGTTCCTAGTATTCTTGTAGACCCTTGAGTCTAGTATCGTTTAAGCTATCATAGATGGAGTAGGGGTTAATTTTAGATCTTTTACCTCTTGTATTACCTCTTGAAGGTTCTGATCATCATCTTGAATTGGTCCTTTGTATGTTATCAAATCTACAATGTTGAAAACTGATGACAGCCCAATGTCTTCAGGAAGCTCCACCTTGTATGCATTGTTTCCATACTTTGCAAGTATCTTACATGGACCTAGCCTCTTCATATGTAGCTTGTGAGGAACACCTTTTTGCAGCCTATGTTTGTTCAAGTGTACCATCACAAAGTCTCCAATCTGAAACTGAACATCCCTCTTTGATGCATCCACCTTTTGCTTTACCTTTTTAGTATTTTCAATCAAGTTCTTTCTCACACTTTCATGGACTTCTTTCATTGAATGAGAAAATTTCTCAGCATATCCACTACCATGCATTCCTTCCTTCAATTCTCTAAGTTCAAAAATACCTCTTGGGTGAAAGCCATAAACAATTTCAAAAGGACTCTTACCAGTTGATCTATTCACTATATCATTGTATGCATATTCAACTTGTCCAATGAGTTGGTCCCATGCTTGACCATACTCCTTTTTGAGACATCTCAGCAAGTTACCAAGACTTCTATTGACCACCTCTGTTTGGCCATCTGTCTATGGATGATAGGTAGATCCAAAAGACATGTTAGTGCCCATCTTTTTCCATAAGGTATTCCAAAAAATGGCTCATGAATTTGGTGTCCCTATCTGAAACAATACTAATTGGGAGTCCATGGATCCTCACCACTCTACTGAAAAAAAATTGTGAAATTTTACAAGCATTATGAATGGTCTTATAAGGTATGAAATGAGCCATCTTGCTAAATCCATCCACAACAAAAAAAATATTGTCATATCCCTACCTTGTTCTTGGAAAACCAACTACAAAATCCATGCTTATACATTCCCATGGCCTGGTTGGGATTGGAAGTGGCTAATAAAGACCTGCATTGGAAGATGTGCCCTTTGCTTTTTGACACACTACACAACTCTCAACATACTATTTAACATCTCTATTCATTATAGGCCAAAAATAGAACCTAGTGACTAACTCTTGAGTCTTATGGAGTCCAAAATGACCACTAAGTGCTCCATTATGTTTTTCTTGAATCAAATTCTCTCTCATAGATCCTTCAGGAACACAAATTTGACCTCCTTTAAATGATAAATCATTCTGCAAGGTATATTCAGAAAACTCACCATGAAAGTTGTTTCTAAACTCCTTTCATACCCTGTAGATTTGGGCAAAATCTTCATCTTCAACATATAGGTATTTGAAGCTATCAATACCTATGCTTTGTAGCTGAACTTCTTGGACTGTGAGCAACCTTCTTCTCAATGCATCAGAAACCTTGTTTTGTACTCCCTTTTTATGCTTGATATTGAAAGTATAGGCTTGTAGATACTCCACCCACTTCATGTGTTTGCTGCTAAGTTTTTCTTTAGAGTTAAGGAAGCTGAGAGATTGGTTATTAGTATATACTATGAACTCCTTTGGCAGCAAGTAGTGCCTCCACTTCTTGAGTTCTTGGACTAGAGCATACAACTCTAAGTCATAAGGAGAATACTTCTTATTTGCATCATTTAGCTTCTCACTATGGAAAGCTACTGGTCTTCCTTCTTGTCTTATGACAGCCCCAATGGCCACATTACTTGCATCACATTATACTATAAAAATCTTATCAAAGCTTGGAAGAACTAGAGTAGGCAACTTTGCTATCTTCTCCTTGAGTGTTTCAAACCCTTTGTCAGCTTGTGCTGTCCATTGAAACTTTATCTTCATCCCACCTCTAATGGTGTCTAACATAGGTGCACAAATCCCACTAAAATTTCTAATGAACTTTCTATAATACTAAGCTAAACCATGGAAAATCCTCACCTCAGTTGTAGCCTTGGGAGTAGGCCAACTTAGAATGGCATCCAACTTTTCTTGGTCCATTTTGAGATTACCCTGTGATAAAACAAAACTGAGATATGCAAGCTCTTGATTCATGAAGTCACACTTCTCCAAATTGATCATTATCATTTCATCATGCAATTTCTTGAAAACAATTTTCAAATGCCTAATATGCTCCTCCTTAGTTCTGTTGAAAACTAAAATGTCATCAAGGTAGACAACAACAAATTTACCAATGCATTCTACCAATACCTCATTAATAAGCCTCATAAAATTTGAGGGAGCATTAGACAAACCAAATGGCATTACAATCCATTCATACAAACCTTCTATATTTTTGAAGGTTTTCTTCCATTCATTTCCTTCATTTATCCTGATTTGGTGGTAGCCAATCTTAAGGTTAATTTTTTTGAAGTACTTTGCCTCCCCTAAACAATCCATTAGGTATTCAATTTTGGGTGTTGGGAACCTATACCTAATGGTGATTCTATTAACTGATCTAGACTCAGTACAAATTCTCCAAGCTCCTCCTTTCTTAGGTGCTAAAATAGTAGGGAGTGCACATGGGCTTAGGCTCTTTCTAATTAGGCCTTGGTCTAATAACTATCTGATTTGCTTGGCTATTTCCTCATTTTGTTGAGGGTTCATCTTATAGGAAGCTTTGTTGGGTCAGGTATCTCATGGTATGAAGTCAATATTGTGGCTAACAAGTTTCTTAGGAGGTAGGGGAGTGGTATGGCCATCATTCACAATATGTCTATACTCTTCAAGTATTTCTTTTACCTCATTTGGTATCTCTAATTTCTTGACAGCAACTTCATCTTTTGGCTTCAATACTAAAGAAAATCCAACTCCTCCTTCTCATAGAGTCTTCAAGAAATATTTCTCATCAACCATGATCACACTTGGACTTGATGTCTTCATCTCTCCTTCTTCTATCAAAGACTGAATTTTGAAAGTCACTCCATCTTTCTTGAATGAGTAGGCATTCTTGGTTCCATCATGCATGGCTTGCCTATCAAATTTCCTTAGCCTTCCAAGTAGAAGGTGACATACATCCATGGGAACAATGTCACATAAAACTCTATATTTATACTTTCCAATGGTGAATTCTACCCATGCTTGCCCTTTGTTGAGCCATTTAACCTTGTATGGGTTGTCATGTGGAATCTTTTTCAAATTTAACTTGGTGGTTTCCTCTTCACTAATAATATTATCAGTTGAGCCTAAATCAATAATGACTCTACACACCTTCCCTGTGATCTTGCACTTCACTCTAAAGAGTGCTCTCCTTTGGCTTGGTTCTTCTTTGATTGGCTCTCTGATTAAGATCCTCTTTATCATGAGGTTCTCACCTTCTTTTGATTCTAATGGTACCTCAGATGGCTTGCTGCTGCAAATTGACTCTTCTTGGACATAGTTAACTCTCTTTCCACCTCCTTCAAAAGTAGAACCTTTTTCAGGACATCGATATGCAGGATGTCCAAATTGCTGACAGTTGTAACACTTCATTGAAGAGAATTAATATCTTCTTCTTTAGTTATTAGTTCTTCCTCTTGAACTACTATTTGATCCTGATGAAGGGTGCTCCCCTTAATGCCACAAACACATAACAGAAATAGAGAAACAACAGTTTGCAAGAACAGAAAATGGGCTTCTTATTATCTCCACAAATGTGGAATTACAAACTTTCAGAATTACAATATGCAAAGCCACATGGGCATTTCCCTTACAATATTCTGTAGGACAAAGCCTCAAAT
>MU227806.1:978842-998256 GCA_018584345.1 Thuja plicata | reverse complement strand
GTGATATATATTATAAACCAAGGTAGTTTAGTTTATTTATTATGTAAGTAGGAGATTCCTATAGAATCCCTACATGTACACATGTCCTCTTGTCCATGTGTGAGGACATAATATTTATTTGTATTTTTTTTTTTCCCTAGATTCCTCCTTAAGAGAAAATAGCACAAGTGGCACACACATTCTAAATGTGGCTCACATGCACATGGGAGTTACATTCAACTCCTTTCTTCTCATCTCTACATAAGAGATGCTTCTTTTCTCTTTTATTATTCACTTGCAACACTTAGAATCATTATTCTCATTCTCTTGAAGCATTTTATGAGCCTTTTTTCTCTCATTCTCTTTCTCTCTCTCTCTTAGGCTTTTTGGCCCATTCTTAATAATATCACGGGGGTTTTTTTATGCTTTTCCTCCTTCAAAAACATTGTCTCATATTGTATGGTGCACGCTTCTAGACTTGGTTATTTCATGGTATGCATTTCCTCACACTTTTCTCATTAGATTAAACAAGATCTTTTTTGCTCTTCCTTATCATTTCTTACAGTTCCAGATCAGAGAACTCCCTTTCACTTAATAATTATGAAGCCACCAATGGTATACTAATTGTTTAGGATCATAAGTTTCCATTAATGGCTTCAAATTACCAAGTAAAAGGTGTTTTCTAGTACAAAAGACTTAGCAACCTCCAAAACCTTTTTCTTGAATGCATTATACCCCTTTCTATTAGTGAATTACAAGTATTTCATTAATTAAAAAAACTATAAATCAAAAAAGAAATTTAAAAGAACAAAACATAGATTTTCTTTACCTAATTGTGCAAGATTAGGAAGATATTGAGTGCTGAAAAACTTCTACCGTATGAAGTATTATAAATTTTGAAAAATAAATGGGAGAGTTGTATGTAATGCTTAAAATTCATAACACTAGATTGGACATTAAACAAACTATTTATACTACTCTAAACATATCTAATTTGCAATATTTTTTTTATTTCTAAACAATGACATGCTACATTAATACATAGTGTCAACCTATTTGTTAAATCATTTAACTGGAATCTAAAATGATAATAAATCTACTTAGAACAATAAATCTTATTACGAGTTCAAATAACCAACATGACGTGCAACTACATACTTGAACTTCTCTTTTTTGCATGTGTATCACATTCTCATTGCCTCTCTATTTCCTACACCTATATATACGGCTACACAACTAGATGCATGATATAAAATTCATAGTTTATTACATACAAGATCGTAAGATAAGCTACATCAATAAATTAGCTAAATCAATCATAAAGTATTTAAAACTAGTTTCATAAAGAGATGCAAAATATGTAAAATATTGGTAACGGGTGGCAAGATCAAGGAAGAACACAAAAGTACAAGACCTTGTTATGCTCTGCATACCCGTCCCTATATTTTGTGTGCAAAATGTCGGGTCCCCCTTTTTTGCTTTTGGCTCTTGCCTTGTTTTCCTTGTCTTCTTTGTTTTCTTTGCTTTCTCCTCCAGGCTTTCCCTCTTGTGAGGTTTGTTTCCTTTTTTCTTTTGTCTTTTGTGTCTCTGGGACCAAGTCCTGGAGTTTGTTGTTCTTTCTAGAGCTGAATTCCAGACTCCGGGATTCTTCGCCACGATGTCTTCTCCTCACGAGAAGATATGGTCGCATGGAATCCCCGGGCCCAAAGTCCAGAGGTTTTCCTATTCCAGAGTTTCTGGGAAAAGGGGTAACTTGCTTTTACCTTTGGTATAAATATAAATTACATGCCACTTTTACAGTTACCACAATTAAAACACTTGTGCACTCAAAGAGATTCTTAGGCGACTAAACTGTGATTAAGTTGCGATTACTCTGTGCTTAGTGGGTTGTTGCCAGCTAATTTGAGGTACCTGTTCATGGTCATTTTAAGGTAGAAATTGTTATAAGAGTGCTCCTGGTGTGCTCTTTCACTACTCTTCTATGGATTTCTAGGTAGGTTCTCTGGTTTCCTATTGTTTCTATGTTTTCCGTGTTCCCTTTTGTTCTTTGGTTTGTGTTTGTTTTTTGTTGGTTTCTATTTCGTGCTTTGTTCTAGTTTGCCTCCCATTGGAGGGATAGCTCTACCAGAGGGTTGTCTGCCCTCTGTACAGTTGTAGATTAATTTTTATAATGTATTTTTTCTTAGTTTAGTTCGTGTACATATGTGTATATTTGTAAAAAACTTGTAAGCATTATATATCTTATGTATATGTGTTTTGGCCCTCAGCCCTCTGTATTATTATGTATGTATATGTCCTATATATCCTTCTGAGATCATGATTTTGTCATGATCTATCATGCATTCTCACCCATGGGACCAAGCTCATCAAGACAGAGTCGCCACGGTTCAAACTCGGCACCTCGCTGGTTTGAGCCATGGCAACTTTCTCTCTCCTCTATCTCATCACCTTAATGGTGGGATTAATTTCCCACGAGTGGGCATTCAAACCATGTCCCATCTGAAATTTATTTTACCTCATGTCAGCCCACTTGTCGACATTAATGCCTTTATGTCACCTACCACCTGCCATCTAGTTTCTTACTGGTCACATCGGCATGACAACGGCTAGATTATCCAAGTTTCGAGTCTCAACCAATTCCTTGTCCTGCATTTCCCCTTGTCATTTGGTTTAATTCCCCCAGAGTCCTATTCACATCTATTACAAGTATTCTAGGACTTTTTGATGTATGCTAACACTTGTTGAATAGGTGCAGGGTGGTGACGATTTCCCTAGAGTTTTAATATTCTTTTATATATATCAAGTTCTAATGGTTCTTTGGTCTTGCAGGTTATGGACAATTTGATTGAAGATGTTTGAAGTGACCACCCCTCCTTCTAGTCTAGAGTTGCCTACCACGTCCACCTGAGTGGCCACCAAAAATAAGGCTGAGAGGTTGTTGGAAAAGCTTCCCTTGACCTCCAAATATCCCAAGGATGGTGCCATTGTGGGATCAAAGATAGATTCCAAAGTTCAAGAAGTAACGGACACAGGGCCCAGACCTTGGGCAGAAATGCAAGGCTTGATTCAAGCCATTTATAGATTGAAGGCCACCGAAGATAATATGGCTACTCAGATTTCCACCTATAGCATCATCAAGGCAACAAACTTTCCTTGTTTGGTGCAATCACCAGAGTTAATACTCCAATTGGCAACATTGTATAACATGCCAACTCAGACTATCTTACTCTTGGATCCCTGGCCACTACAGTACCCAGCAATGATCGTCACCCTGGATGCCGCAACTTTTTCTTCAGGGCTAGGGATCCCATAGTTCAATAGATCCATTATCCAGAATCAACTCCAAACATTGATGGAGTTCGAGGGCGCTGAACTTATTTCCTAGAAACATATCAACGACCACTAGCTGAAAATCCCAAAGAGGGATTACAAGAGGATGAAGTTGGAAATTCCCTGCAGGGAGTTCAAAGAGCCCATTCAGACAAGCATTGTTTTTTTTATGTATGATCTTTGGATTTCCTCATGCCTGGGATTTCTCAGCATGGATGTACTACTTTCTTTACTACATCACCACTCGCAGTCAAACTTTTAACTAGGTGACCCTCATATCCAACCATATGGACAAGCAGCTAAAGAGCATTGTCTAGAGTTCCAAGTTCTCTATGACATCATATGTGCTATGGGTACTAGCACAACAAAGATCAACTTTTCTAGGTTTGGGAATAGTTGGGGATCTTGGAATTGGCCTGGGCCAAATGACACCGTGGGATCATTATCCCCAAGTGCAATGGGAAGTCAGTTTCTCAAAATTTTCCCCAAGTACAATGGGATTCTGGTACCGACTGTCACAAGCGATGATGACTCTGGTCAGCTCCTACAGCCACTATTTCATTCAATTCCAACATCACACCTACATTTGGGTGGCAGGCTTCAATTTGAAGCCCCATCTTCTTCCCTAGTATTACGGGGATAGAATTATTCTTTTAGAGTTCTGTCAGCAGATGATGGATCTGCATGCCTTCTTCACATTGAAGAAGGTCATCAACGTCCCATTCCCTTTTTCATGTGGGAATTATACATATAGCCTCACCACAACCTGGGAGGCAGATAGCGAACTGAAGCACCTAGGCATGGTGGAATTCCACCATGCCTAGAAGAATTAAGATCCCCTCGGTAAGATTGCCGCAGCACTTCCCTGGGCATCCCCACTGCATGAAGTAGATATTGAAGTCTTTTGGGAAGATTGCCAAGATAGTTTGATCTATGGGCCCGACAAGATTCACTGATGAGAAAAGGGCTCATGAAAGCACTTGACCTTCAGAATTTCCTAAAAGGCTTTACTGATGATGGGCTACTGGAGAATCAAGCATATAAAGAACAAGGAATGGAAAAGCTAGATCTTCCTCCAGTAGATTGGGCCACCCCTGAGGACCTAATAATTGAAGGGGTATGCCACCCCATTATAGAAGAAAGTCACCATTATTTCACCTGGGCATGTCCTAAGAGCACCCAAAAGAAACCAATGGTCAAGAAGGTCATTCCCTCTTTAGCCGATACCGGACCTTCTTCATCTGTTGCGGTCGCTAAACCAAGCACAAGCAAAGGGAAAGAGAAAGAGGGTGTCCCAGTTCCCAAAGTGCCTCCCCAAGTTCCCACCCTTCTAATGACTCAACTACATCAAAAAATGGAGTTAGAAAAGTTGGCCAGCCAGCAAATAAGTATGCCGATATCCTTCAGCCTCCTTGTAGCTCCAATGGAATCTGCTCACCTGACAGGATCCCCTTCGTTGGTAGCAATGATGAGCAGACAGACTTTCACTGAGGTGGAGTCTACTAGTAATCTAGACATCAGGGCTCTGCTGAAAAGAAATAAGAAGAAGAAGGTGACCCCTACACCAAGCGCAATCGCCAGTCCCAGTATGTCAGATATGCCCTAGGTGGATGTCAGTTCAGACTCTCTGAAACTATAAGATATTTTAGACTCCTCGCCCCCGCATGATGATTTCGATGACACTTTCTTGGTGGAGGAGCTCATGGAACTCCAACAAGGTATAGGTCATGCAGTGGAGGAGATTACAGCCTAGGACAAAGAAGAGGCCCCCATAGCAAAGGAAATCCTGGTAGAAAAGGATACATCAGAGAAGGAGGCCCAGGAAGAAGTACAAACAAGGCCCGAACATGAGAAGATACTAGTCTAGGAGACTGAAAATACACCAAGGAAACCCACAGATGAGAAACTGATGGTCGGGGAACCTGGACCCACAGGATCAACTGTACCCTCGGTTATCACACTCCAAATGCGTTTGGTTACTCCGGGTGATCAGATGCCTCAGAGCACATTTGGTGAGGTAGTAACGGTGGCCACCTTGTCAAATTTTGGCCAAAGACCTCACCCACCTCCCGAGGATGTTCTAGTGGAGGAGAATATCCCAATAGATGAGGCCATTGAGGCCCAAGAGCAGCAATAGCAGATAGATTAAGAAGTCCTAGATAATGAAAATACAAAATCAGCTAACACTGGGAGGGACGAGGTCCCTAAAAATATAGATAATATTAAGATTAGAGAAAAGGTCCTGGATAGTACAATAGAAGACGCCAGTATGGCAAAAAATATTGAGGGTTCTAGAGAACAGTAAAAGGAACCAGAACAAGAGTAGGAGAAAGAGCCCGAGGACAATGTACATTCTGGTAATGTCCCACCAGATTCCAAAAGGAATCCCAGTGAATAGGTCTTAACAGTGAAGCCGCCCTAGCCACCCCAATGGCTGGTCGAATCAAAGAAAAGAAAGGCCCTAGTGGCGACCTCAGGCGCTACACTCTCATTGGCTGAAATAATGGCCAAAAATGCAGAGGCTAAAAATCCCAAGAAAGCACAGACAATCCATACTCTCTAGACTGGTCCAACCAGTAGCACAGTTGCGACCATCGCAACACCCCCACCAGACACAGATGCGATGGTCATAAGGCCTGAGGAATATAACATAACAGATGTAGCATTGGGGAGGAGAGACAAGAAATGTGAATTGGACTTTCTAAGGGAAGCTACCAAGGCAATAGAGGCTAGATACATCAAGCAAGGCCAAAAGCTAAAGGAGGAAAGAGAGACAAATGTCAATCTCCTCGCGCTATGGATGGGTGGGCCATCGAGCAAGTGACCGCCATGAGACAATTTTTGGCAGTGTCCCTCCCGAACCTTTATCAGGTTGACATTGTTCTCATCCAAGCAAAGGGTTCTCTTATGTGGGAGAAAGATTTAGCAAAGTAGGAAAAATGGAAGGTTAGGCTGGAAGAAATCTGTAACATAGGAGAAGAAGTCACCACAGAGGTAGAGATTTTGGGAGATGAATCATATAATTCCCTATAGGCCTAGTACTCCATACTTGTCCTCAGAGATGAGGTATGAAAGGAACTGGTTAAGGCCTTGAAAGAGAAAGTGACAGCGGCCCAATACCCTTTGGGTTTGTTTCAAGAATTCATGGTTCGAGTATTGCAAGTTGATCCCTTCACCACCGGAATGTGTACCCCAGAGGACTATGTCCTCAACAAGTTTGATGAGTAGATGGAGTCCCTATCTCCACCTGCCAGAGACTTTGACTAGGGTAGGCTATCCAGATTGTCTAAGACAATGATCTAATCACATGATGCCATCAATATGGTGGATGAATTCCAGAGTGGCGCTGAAGATGTTCAAGAGGCATTGGAGGTTTTCTACAGTCGGTGGGACAACATTAGAGATGTAGATAAAGAAAGCATAGGCCAAGTGTTGGAGGCTTGGAAAAAAATATAAGGAACAATAAAATTCTCCAGAGTCTGGAGAATCTCGCCAACCATGTATCAGTTGTATTCACTCATTCTTTCAGAACATAAGTTCCCGGATCCCCGAATTCCAGATCTCACATTTTTTGTATTCTTTAAGTGACCCGTGTCCCGGTTCCCAAGGCCGACCAGCCACTTTCAAAGTAGTCAATAAAGGTTGTTAGAAGGTAGGTAACTGCAACAAGGCATGTCATCTTGATAAGGGGACTCTGAAAAATGGTCTTCCCAAGGCGCCACTTCAATGTTACACCTGGTGCATCAGAGATAGAGTGTTTCTTTCCCATTTATGAGGCATGTAGCCTTGAGCCCCGAGCGATTGGATTTCTGCTTTCTCCTCCCGGCTCTCTTCTTGAGGCTGATTCTTCCACTCCTCTTTTCTTGTCTTATTCTTTTGACATGTTAGACCTTTTCTATCTTGAGGTCTTTTGTAGTGTAGCACGGGTAGTACCAGCCACCAAAAATAGTATTATATTGTAAAGTGTAAAATAAGTTAGGTTAAGTTTTAGGTCAAATGATGTGTATAAATAATAAGTCTCGCCTCATTCCAAGGGTCAGGGAAATTGATGATTTTGCAGTCCATAGCTAATAGAAATTTGGTTTTCTAAGTTCTTAGTTGCAGAGCTCAATGCTCCATAGTTTCTAAGCTTTCAGTAGTTAAATGCTCGCCTGGAGCCACCATTGTAATACACACTAGTGCTTGCTGGAGATATGTTAATGAAGGAGGAGTTCTATCAATGACGTTGTTAGCATTCTGACTTTTGGGTTAATGGTATTTTATGCTTTGTGTTCTCTATGTCCTTTGCTTTGATACTTAAAGTAGATTAAAGACCTCCTTTTCCTCAGCTACTAATCTAATATGAGCTAATGGTTCTGTATTTCTTTAATATTTAGTGTAGTGTGTTAGAGCATTGTTGATGTTTTGAATGTTTAGTATAACTATAAGTAGATGAAGTATTTCTAACTCTGTAGTATATTTTGAAGTTTATTTTTTAAATGAATGCGCACTTACAGGAAACCCCACGTACTTGAATCCCTAGCAAAGATGAGTTAAGATAACCAACTATTCCCCTCAAATAGAATAGTCACATTTCCCAACTAAGCCTCACACTGTCGAGACCCAACTCTCACAGGCTTGGAGGCCTAGGGAGTCTCATTTCCCTGGACAACCTTTATTGGTGAAGCTGGTACCTCAGTACCTGATGACCACTTACCTCTGTTGGTAGACCTAGTGACAAAGTGTCGTCAATAGAAATTAGCACTAGAAGGAGGGCATGAACTCATCCCCCTCTAAGGATTCAAATTTCACACCACCTGAGGGCTCCCCAAGCCATAGTTTTAGCAGCCAAGCCTTTAGTGGGATTGGATCATTTTCACCAGCAAGATTTGAAAGAGTCCTTAGATCAACTCCCAATCTCAGAAGGTTTGTAAAACTGAGCCTCCCGCTCAAAAGAAACAGACCCCAAAAGCCAAATCAATTACCATTGTCTAGGGATCTAGCACATCCCAGAATACCCAAGTCCCCCAGATGATCCTAGGAATTAGCGCTCAGCCTAGTCAAAATCTAACACCCCCAATGGCTACATATTTTGCAAATATCGGGTCCCCAATGGGAACTTTTTTGGGTGCAGCCAACGATTTACCTTTTCACATAAAAAATATTTGTCCCCGATATGAGCACTCAGGCTCACGGACTGTAGAAGAGCATCTACAGGCATACAAAGATGCTATGAACTGACACCAGATCCAACATCAAGATGTTGTGACCTAGATGCTCCCTTTGTCCCTAGGATAGAACAAACTAAACTGGTACCTTAACCTTCCTGCTAACTCCATCAACAGCTGGCAAGACATGGAGGACGCCAACCTAGCTACCTTTTGCATACACATGGACCCAGCGTGGTCCCATAGCCAGTTCATTTCTATGAGGAAGGAACCAAATGAACCCCTTGTAGCATTCAACCACTAGTTCCAACATGTCTTGAAGCAGTGCATGGGTCCCTTCATCCCATCCACAGATGTAACTATCCAAACCTACCTCAACATAATGGACCCCTTTGTTGCCACTCTCCTCTAGAGAACTACTGCCCCCAATGACCAGGATACTTTGGCGAAGGTTTACAACCTAGCCTTAGAGTTCTACCGTGGTCTTAACAAATCCCTAGGTGGGATTAGGTAGAACATGCCATTTAACATGATACCCGATGAAACTTCTTACACCAGGGATATAACCCCAATTAGGCAATGGGTGCCCTTGCGATGGCTATGAATCCCCCACCACTGCTGATAAACCAGCAGGCCCAGTACGTATATCCAACTCAGACCCAGACAACACCGGGTCTGAAATCCTTTTCCTGGAACTAGCCATAGAAAATGCAACAAACACAGACACAACTACCTGGAGTGCCTTTCTTTTAGTTGTCCACGGCTAGAGGATCGCTGCCCTCAACTCCGGTGAATGCTATCGCTTTCTCAAGAAGCCAACAAAAACAACCATCACACTATGACACGAATACCCAGTTGACCATTGAGGTTGAATCCCTCTAGCAAATGTTGTCCACACTAACTATAGACATGGATCAGCTGAAGGCAGGGTCCTACGCACCCCAGAACTCCAATTATCAGAGAGGGAATATTTTCTTTGGCCAACGAAACAACAATGTCGGAGGTAGAAACTACAACAATGGGCCTCAACCCAATCAACAATAATAGAATAAAAATGCCAATACCGGAGGTCCCCCTCCAAACCAAAACACTAATCAGAGTGGTGTTAGACCATGCCATTTCATGCTAGTCACAAACTTCCAGCCTATGACCAACTAGTGTAGATTGCACGACATAGGCTCTCACAATGAGGTAAACTGTGCCACGCTAGAGAAATTCATCATGATTTCCCAGCTGGACAGACAACAAGCTTCTGATTCTACTCCCCCAGAACCTCCTATACAAGAGCCCACTCACGGTGCCTTCACCTATGAGACCATCTTCTTTGGAACTGCCAAGGAAGAGGAAGAAGAATCCAAACTATAGGGATTCTTTGACAAATCTATTTTTTCCTTTGAGGCCAATGCCATCACCAACCCATGGACTCCCTACAACACTCAGAGTCAGGTTGGTAAAGGAATAGTTTACACACCCACACCTCCCAAGGACACTCCTCCCTAGGACAACATGAGTGATCGATCTGCCCCTCCAAAAGCCTCTAGCTCTAACCAAGCTAAGGACTCAGTCGAGGGAAGCCACCAATTCCTGGGACGAAGGTTCAACATCATGAAGGCATTAGAACAAACCACCACCTCCATGACCTTGATGGAGGTTTTTATGAACTGTCCCGAGCAGAAGAATTCTCTTCTGAAGCTCTTGGGAAACCCAAAAACTATCAGTCACCCACCCAAGACTGTCTCTTTTGAGGACATCAACATGACTATCTTCCAGGGAAATATTGAAGATGCTCCCTTCCTGCTAGGCTTAAACATACAAGGAAATAATATACACAACTTCCTAGTACATTCTAGAGCTTCAAGAAACATCATACCTTTATCTATATGCCACAAGCTCACATTCCACCTCACCCTGTCTAATGGTGCAGTAATCCAACTGGATAAAACTGCTATAAAAATGGTGGGTGAACTGAAGAATGTCTGGATTCAACTCATCCAGAACCCCAGGATAGCCAGTACAATTGACATCTAAGTGGTGGACATCCCAGAGACTTATGGGATGTTGTTAAGTCACAATTGGTCCAAGTTCCTAAATAGATACTTCTCGACTGACTTCTCCCACTTATGGCTCCCCTGGGAAGGAAATCTAACAAGATTCAGGTTGAAAGTGAGCCCCGAATGAGACATGCCCCCACCAAAGTCGGGAGGGTGAATGAGGTCCTATTCTCTGAGACTTCCCTGGGGGTGTACCAACCCCTTGAGATCTTAACATTAAATTTAACCCTGGGGGAAGACCCCATAGTTTTACAGAGAACCCAGGACTTGGAAGAAAAATTGAGGGTCGAGGTCAACTCTCAGGGTACCACAGAAACTCCTGCCACACTCATGTCTGGAACTTGGTGTCAGGTACATTACAAGAAACATTCAGAGCTAGAGTGTGAACCTTGCTTTGTCACTACTACCTGACACATCAAGTCCTTTCGAAAGAAAGAAAACACACCCGATTCCCCGAGACCCAGTGCTTCTACTAGCAGCACCCTTTCGGTGCCATTTGTCTAGGAATCCTAACCAAAAACCCCTCCAGAGATAAACCTCACCCATGTATCATCTATACTAGAGGAAACTCCTCCCAAAGCTCCCAAGAATAATCCAAAACCCACTTCATCTTCCTAGCCCTAGATAGCAAACGATGACCTGTGGACCCTTTAGTTTGATGGGTCCTAATCCAAACAAGGTTGTGGGTCCAAAGTGGAATTAATCAACTCATGGGTAAAATCCTTCCTCGCATCCTATAGGCTACAGTTTAACTACACAAATAACATCATGGAGTACAAGGCTTTGGTTCTTGGACTCCTGTTTGTACTAAGAAAATGAATCACTCACCTTCGAGCTCTGGGTGATTCATAGTTGATTGTTAAGCAAATCTGGAGTTAATATACCTATCACGATAAGAGGTTGGCTGCATACCACAACTGGGCATGGAGCCTTATTGAAGATTTTGATGCTTTTTATATCGATCTTATTCCCCAGAGATGAAACTACATCTTGGATTCCCTTGCTGTTTCAGCTAGCACACTTGAGCCCATGGCTGGCTCGCGACTCTGAAGATTTTCTGTTGAGATGATCCCCACCCTATCCATTCTAGATATTGTCACCCATTTTCAGGTCTTTGAGGATGATCAGCATATCCTAGCCTTCATGGCCAATGTTAGTGTCTTTGAGGACCAGATAGTGGAAGAGAGAGATCACGATGATACTGGACAGGGTGATGAAGATGATGGGATCATGGGCCTACCAACCAACACCATTCCTAAGGGGATGATCACACTTGAATGAATCTTTGACTCAGACCCTCAGGACTGAGAAAAGATATCATCCTCCTCTGAGGGAGGAAAATTTGAGAAAATAAACATTGGTCAGCCTCGTGAAGAGAAAATGATACACATTGACACCTCCTGCTCCCCTACGGAGAAGGAGAAGATTCTCGTGGTTCTCTGAGAATACATTGATGTTATCACATGGGGGTATGAGGATTTGAAAACTTATGATACATCCATTATGACTCATACTATCCCACTCAAACCTAATGCTAAGCCTTTTTGGAAAAATTAACAACCGGTCAACCCACTGATCGAGCCTCTAATTTATCAAGAAGTTCAAAAACTACTATCATCCTGGATAATATTTCCAATCTGACATACTACATGGGTTTTCAACCTCATCCCTGTGAGGAAGAAAAGCGGCGAGATCTACCTTTGCGCGAATTTTTGAAATTTGAACAAAGCCTCCAAGAAAGATAATCATCCTCTCCCCTCGTTGGATGAGGTATTGCAAATCGTGAATGGGTCACAAATGATGTCTTTTTTGGATGGGTACTCCAGGTATAACCAAGTCATGGTTAAGTTTGAAGATAGAGACAAAACAACATTTACCACCAAGTGGGAAACGTTTGCCTACCAGAGAATACCCTTTGGCTTGATTAATGCAGAGGCTACATTTCAAAAGGCTATGGACATTGTGTTCAAGGGCCTTGTGAACCAGTGCATAATCATCTACATGGATGATTTGATTGTCTTTTCCTAGGACAGGTGTGATCATTTTGCCTACGTTGCCCAGATTGGTGAGAGATGTTGCCGGTATGGAATATCCCTCAACCCTAAGAAATGTATATTCGGGGTCACTGAAGGGAAGTTTCTCAGACATATTATCTCCAAGAAGGGTATATCCATTGACCCTAAGAGTGTTGAAGCACTACTAAACCTACAAATGCCCGACAGCAAGAAGGAGATGAGATCTTTCTTTGGAAATATCAATTTTGTCCTGCAGTTCATCACTGGATTCGCTGAGATCATGAAACCACTCAATGAAATGATGAAGAAAGATACCAAAATTGAGTGGAGCCTTGAAGCAAAGCGGACATTTGCCCAGATCAAATAGATGATAATGGAAGCCCCAGTTTTGGCTAGTCTGGATTACTCCCTCCCTTTCTACATTTATTCCTTTGCTTCGCCCCATTCTATCGTGGTAGTATTGACCCAAAAGGTTGAAGGGTAAGAATGAAAAATAGCTTTCATGAGCTCCCCCTTTAAGAATGCCAAAGTTTGGTATTCACCTTTGAAAAAGAAGGCCTTTGCTCTCGTTCACGCTGTAAAGAAATTTTTGCATTATATTCTCCGGAGTGAGGTGCATGCTATTATCCCAGACCAGGCAGTGAAATCTCTGCTGATGCAGAGTGAGTTGGGTGAGAGATGGGGGAAATGGATGGCCATCCTCTAGGAATAATATTTGGAAATAAAACCCATGAAAATAGTCTGAGGCCAGGGACTATGTAGAGTGATAGCAGAAGAGACTCCCCACATTGAATGCCATACATATACATTGGAGTCCATCACTTAGGATCCATGGTACACAGACCTGGTGTACCTGTTGTTAAATAACCAGTGCCTAGATGGATTTCCTCCAAAAAAATGTCATGCCCTATGGTTGAAAAGTACACACTTCATGATAAAAAAATGCCACGCTTTTTTGTAGGAACTATGAAGGAGTGTACCTCTGGTACATCGATAGGGTTCAAGCTGTAAGGATAATCAAAGAATTTCATGGGCAGTTTGGAACTGGGCATGGCTCAGCTGATGCCACTGCCCATCAGATCCTCTAGGCTAGATACTATTGGCCCTGTAAGATGTCTACACTCATGTCAGGAAGTTCCATACTTGTCAAACCATGGCACATCGTGAGCGGAACCCAGCCATGCCTTTGCAGCCAGTTTTCAAAGCTAGACCTTTCACCCAATGGGCATTTGAATTCATCAAAGAGATCAACCCCAACTCATCTACCAACCACTGATACATTCTAACCACTACTGATTAAAGCACCTGGTGATATGAAGAAATACCTTGCAAAAACAATATGGCAGACGTAGTTATAAAATTCCTGGAAGAAAACATTGTCAAGAGATTCGGAATGCCCTTTGCTAATGTATGTGACAATGGTCCATAATTTTCTTCAGTGCAATTACTTGAATGGACCTATGACCAGAAGATCACTCTGAAGTTTTCTATCAATTATTACCCCCAGGGGAATGGTGTGGCCGAATCAACCAACAAAAAATTGCTCGAAGTGATCAAACACCTATTAGAACAAAATCCCTGGGACTGGCACCAAAAGCTGAGATTCACTCTTTGGGAAGATCATATTTGAATTAAAGCTACCTTGGGGACATCCCCATTCCATCTGGTTTATGGCTAGAACCTGGTGTTCCCCATTAACCTACAAATCCTAGTTTTACAGTTTATGCAGGAATTCAGCAACATGGACAATACTGTGGAGGTTCGGCTCCTAAATCTGGTGTGGATGGAAGAACAAAGAGACAGTGCCCTCAAACATTTTGCGTGTCACCAAATAGTAGTGAAGTGATGGTTTGACCAGAGAGCCTATTATAAGGCCTTTAAGATTTTTAATTTGGTCCTGTTGTGGGATAAGGCCCGGGAAAAGAAAGGAAAGCACACCAAATTTCAGCGGCTCTGGCTCGGACCATGTTTGATCTCAGATATCTGCAGGGAAAATACCTATCGGCTCAGTACCATGACCGGGGAACCCATTACATTGCCTGTCAATGGACAATTTTTCAAACATTATTTTGAATGAGGTAGGTTTGTCCGAAGTTGTACTATATGTAAATCTTCCTGCTTGTAAATATTTCTTTCCCGGTACTCCGTTTGGAGTGCCTTGTCTTGTAAATAGTTTTGCTGGCTATCTTTCAGGATTGCCCCCTTTCCTTTTTGTTTTTATTTTGGATTTGTTATTTTTTATTTTGGGTTTCTAGTATTTTTCTCCCCCTTTTGTAGGCTTGTATGCTTTGCATAACATCTAGTCTCCAGGATGGTACCTTTTGCATTATGGTGAACTCATAATCTATTGTTAGCATGGTGGAATTGGTCTAGTCTCTGGAGTTATTTTGTAAGTTTGGTAACAAGATATGAGCAATCTTCATCAGATTTACTCTTGAAAGTCTGGCATTCAGTTAAATCAAAATCAAAAGGAACAAGTAATCGGTCATGCTAAGAGCAGATCGATCGCACTAGTTTGTTGGCCGAAGTCTAAACTTTTAAAATTCTTCCTGGGTCCAGATTTTTTCTTCCCTATTTAGAAAATTGAGGTGGATGGAAGGGTGAAAGAAGTACCACCATTAAATTTATCTAAGCTTAAGCTTAATGGTGAAAGAAGTACCGCCCTCCCATCCAGAAAAGAATAAAATATGAAGGAAAGAAAAGATGGATGTAGAAACTCCAGTATCTAGGAGAAACGAGAAAATTTGACAACTTTGGATTAATATACCTAGCGCCTCTTCTCTATTTCTCCCAGAGGTCATTGGCTTGATTTTATTCCAAAGAACACACTTCACAACTGACAAAAGACCAAGGATTGAATCATGTATGGACTGGATTTTCTCAGACGCTTCGCGCCTTGCAAACAAGATGCTCCAAGTAATGATTGATTCTAGTTTTTCTAACCAGAGATTCTGTGGTTTTCAAATGTGCTAAGGCATTCATCCCAAATAGTCACCATTTGTTATGCCCTGCATACCCATCCCTACATTTTGTGTGCAAAATGTTGGGTCCCCCTTTTTCGCTTTCGGCTCTTACCTTGTTTTCCTTGTCTTCTTTGTTTTCTTTGCTTTCTCCTCTGGGCTTTCCCTCCCATGAGGTTTTTTTCCTTTTTTATTTTGTCTTTCGTGTCTCCGAGACCCAATCCCAGAGTTTGTTGTTCTTTCCAGAGCCAGATTTCAGACTCTGGGATTCTCCACCATGATGTCTTCTCCTCGCGAGAAGATATGGTCGCATGGAATCCCCGGGCCCAGAGTCCAGAGGTTTGCCTATTCTGGAGTTTGTGTGAAAAGGGGTAACTTTCTTTTACCTTGGGTATAAATAGAAATTACATGCCACTTTTATAATTACCGTGATTAAAACACTTGTGCACTCAGAGCGATTCTTAGGCGACTAAACTGTGATTACTTTGTGCTTAGTGGGTTATTGCCAGCTGATTCGAGGTACCTTTTCATGGTCATTTGAAGGTAGAACTTGTTACAAGAGTGCTCCTGGTATGCTCTTTCCCTTCTCTTCTGTGGATTTCCAGGTAGGTTCTCTATTTTCCTATTCTTTCCGTGTTTTCCTTGTTCCCTTTTGTTCTTTGGTCTGCATTTATTTTTTGTTGGTTTCCATTTCGTGTTTTGTTCTAGTTTGCCTCCCGTTGGAGGGATGGCTCTACCAGAGGGTTGTCTTCCCTCTACATAGTTGTAGATTAATGTTTATAATGTATTTTGTCTTAGTTTAGTTCATGTACATATGTGTATATTTGTAAAAAACTTGTAAGCATTGTATATCTTGTGTATATGTGTTTCAGCCCTCGGCCCTCTATATTTTTATGTATGTATATATCATGTATATCTTTCTGAGCTCGCAAGTTCCTCACACTCTATCATGTGTTCTCACCCATGGGATCGAGCTCATCAAGATGGAGTTGCCATGGTTCAAACTTGGCACCTCACTGGTGCGAGCCATGGCAGCTTTCTCTCTCCTCCATCTCATCACCTTAATGGCGGGATTAATTTCCCATGAGTGGGCATTCAAATGATCTCCCATCTGGCATTTATTTTACCCTGTTTCAGACCACTTATCACCATTAATACCTTTATGTCACCTACCACCTGACCATGTGCTAACCCACAAGAGCCGAATATAGTTTCTTACTGGTCACATCGGCACGGAAATGGCTAGATTATCCAAGTTCCAGGTCTTGGGCAATTCCTTGTCTTGCATTTCCCCTTATCATTTGGTTTAATTCCCCTAGAGTCCTATTCATGTCTATTACAAGTATTCTGGGAATTTTTTATGTATGCTAACACTTGTTGAATAGGTGTAGGGTGGTGATAATTTCCCCAAAGTTTTAATATTCTTTTATATATATCACGTTCTAACAGTTCTCCAATCTTGTAGGTTGCGGACAAGTTGATCAAAGATGTCTAAAGTGATCACCCCTCCTTCTAGTCCAGAGCTACCTACCACGTCCACCCGAGCAACCACCAAAACTAAGGCTAAGAGGTTGTTGGGAAAGCTTCCCTTGACCTCCAAATATCCCAAGGATGGTGCCATTATGGGATCTAAGATAGATTCCAAAGTTCAAGAAGTAACGGACACAGGGCCTGGACCTTCGGCAGAAATGCAAGGCTTGATTCAAGCCATTTATAGATTGAAGGCCACCGGAGATAATCTAGCCACTTAGATCGCCACCTCTGGCATCATCAAGGCAGAAAACTTTTCTTGTTCAGTGCAATCACCAGAGTTAATACTCCATTTGGCAACATTGTATAATCTGCCAACTCAGACCGTCTTACTCCTAGATCCCTGACCACTACAGTACCCAACAACGATCGTCACCCTGGACGCAGTAACTTTTTCTTCAAGGCTGGGGATCCCATAGTTCAATGGATCCATTATCCTTAATTGACTCCAGACATTACAGGAGTTCAAGGGCGCTGAACTTATTTCCCGACAACATATCAATAGCCACTGGCTGAAAATCCCAAAGAAGGATTACAAGAGGATGAATTTGGAAAATCCCCGCAAGGAGTTCAAAGAGCCCATTCAGACGGGCATTTTTTTTTTATGTAGGATCTTTGGATTACCCATGCCCAGGATTTCTCAGCATGGATGTACTATTTTCTATACTACATCACCACTCGCAGTCAGACTTTCAACTGGGCGGCCCTCATATCCAACCACGTAGACAAGCAGCTGAAGAGAGTTGTCTAGAGTTCAAAATTCTCTATGATATCATACATGTTATGGGCACTAGCACAACAAAGACTAGATTTTCAAGGTTTGGGAATAGTTGGGGATCTTGGAAATGGCCTGGGGCAAATGACACCATGGGATCATTATCCCCAAGTGCAATGGGAACTCAGTTTCTCAAATTTTTTTTGGGTAAATGATACTTTCATTTACCACAATATTCTAACACTTAATCGGGATTCTGGGTACCGACTGTCACAAGCGGCAATGACTCTGGTCAACTCCTATAGCCACTATTTCATTCAATTCCAATATCACACCTAGATTTGGGTGACAGGCTTCAACGAGAAGCCCCATCTTCTTCCCCGGTATTGCGGGGATAAAATTATTCTTTTAGAGTTATGTCGGTAGATGATGGATTTGTACGCCTTCTTCACATTGAAGAAGGTCATCAACATCCCATTCCCTTTTTCATGTGGGAATTATATATGTAGCCTTGTTGCAGCCCGAGAGGCTAATAGCAAACTGAAGCACCTGGGGCTGGTGGAATTCCACCACACCCAGAAGAATTATGATCCCTTGAGTAAGATTGATGTATCACTTCCCCGGGCGTCCCCACCGCATGAAGTAGATATTGAAGACATTTTGGCGGATTTCCAAGATAGTTTTGATCTCTGGGCCTGACAAAATTCATGGATGAGCAAAGGGCTCATGTAAGCACTTTACCTTTGGACTTTCCCGAAAGGCTTTATAGGTGACAGGCCGCTAGAGTATCCAGCATATAAAGAACAAGGATTGTACAAGCTAGATCTTCCTCCGGTGGATTGGGCCACCCCTGAGGACCTAACAATTGAATGGGTATGTCACCACATTATAGAAGCAAGTCACCAGTATGATGCAGGAGCATCTTGGGTGTAAGGGCAATCTTGCATCACCCAAAACTATTTCTGTTTTCTTTTCAATAAGGGCTACCTTGTGCAGAGCTGCTATTTATGGAAACTTGCTATTTTTAGTAAGTTGGTCATAAAATATTGAAATGTTCTGATTTTGCATGTGGAGGTTCATCTCAGTCATATCAGCCTGCCAGTAAAGTTTCATGGCTAGATCAGGTCTAGTTTTGAAGATATTGAAAATTTTTGGTATTGAAAACAGGGTACAAAAACTTCGAGCTCAGTTTTGAAGGCTTTAGAGGCCCCGGATGAGGTCAAAACTTGGGCTATATGAAATTTGCTTGTATCAAAGGTTGTAGAGCGCTTCATGGCATTTCCAAAATGGGGTTATAATAGTCAATCGGGTCAACTGGTGATGACTTATGGTCTTCGGAAGTTGGGCCACCTAAAATAGCAGAAAATAATTTTCCTTCAATATTTTTGTTCGGGTTTGAAAAGTTAATTTGAGCCAACTTTGATGTATTAAAATGAAAAATAAAATAATTCTAAGTTTGGTCGGCCCTAAGGGCTAAATTTCTGGAACCTTCTCGGGTGGTGGAAATTGCCTATATAAAGAAGACCCGTAGTGTTGTCTTAGGCAGTTCAGGACAATTCAGGGTAGATCTGGGTAATAATTCGAGGCTTTATCCTACAGAATATTGTAAGGGGAATGCCCATGTGGCTTTGCATATTGTAATTCTGAAAGTTTGTAATTCCACATTTGTGGAGATAATAAGAAGCCC
>MU227806.1:910083-931552 GCA_018584345.1 Thuja plicata | reverse complement strand
ACCAAGATTTACAATTGACTTAGTATTATTTTCAGACAGAAAAATGACCATCATCTTCCCAGTAGTCTTGGAATCCTTTTATAGCACAAGGATGCAACAAGCTACCGACATACTAGGAAGGATTACACAACAGCTTGCAACAACTTGGCAACAGCTAATTAACAAGGTGGCAGCTAATTAACAAGGTTTGTCTTTTGTGGCTTAACCATATTTACCCTTTAAGCTTCGCCTCCTATCTGTTCACTTCTTTGACAGTGAGCCAGTCAAAAGGCAACAACTTCCACCCACCTGGCATCTATGGCAGTTCTTCCCTCAGACACGAATTTTTCCATGTCTCTTTTCTGTCCTGCACCATTTTGTGCTATGTTTTCTATTTCTTCTTTGGTGGCTCTTTGGCTGAAGCAGGGTAATTTGAATAGGAGACCATTTAGATTATGCATCATCAGCACTGAAAATAGCCAACACACTGCACTTTATTCATTTTGAAAAGATCCTTGCTTTGTTGACTAGAAACTGAGTGACTGCATTAAGTCTCTTTGTTGCGGACCTCTGTCACTAACCATGGTTCCATCTCAAGACTTGGCGACAATGTGTTTTCTTACCTTTGGCTGACCCAAGTGATTATCTAGCGATCTCGCGACATAACTGAAATCATAGTCACGCACAATTAACATTAACTCATCATTCTTTCTGAGACCTTGTGACTAACTGTCTTGCTTAGCCTTTACGGTGATCTCCTTGTCGCTGAGTGTTTAACTTCTATTTCAAGACTATGCGACAATGCCTAGTCGCCAGATCATGGAATCAAGTCCTGAACTTTTAATTTTACCTTGACATATTATAAGTGCCCCCTTTTCACTTCTGACGACTGTGCGACATACCCTACTCGCCAAGTCGGGAGGACTTTTCTCTTGGGGCACTTTTCTTCTCAGACTTCGCGACCACCGTTGGATCCTCTTATTCTTTAATTTGACGGCTGTCACTTAATCGCTCAATGTTTTTGCCTGCCCTTAAATCATTTACAAACATCATGACAGAAGGAAAAGCACCTTAGTCTCAAAGTCGCTGAATCCATTTCTCCTTCTGGCGACAATTCGACAATATTTTAATATCCACTCACCTTCTGACAGATGTCACGCAATCATTAGCTCACTTGATGCATACTGAAGAACTGGGTCACCATCTTATTCTGGCGACATCTAGACTACACATTACTGCAAACCACAGATGGTTAGTCGTGAAGTCTGAGCTAAAATCTCTTAACTGCTGCTTCATTTCGAGAGCACGCGACTGAAGGCCTAACTTAACTGTCAACTTTGATTGATCTAGCGACAAAGCGACATGAATTAATCACACAGTCTGAAGACATTTTCTTAACTGTTAAAAATCTCCTGCGATCACCTGACTAAGCAGTGGGTCCCATCTTCATAAAGCCTTATGACATAGCTATTTTGCAACTACCCAACATGAAAGGAATCACTGAGTCTCAGAAGGCAAAAGGAATATGATGATTTTGAACGAGACTACGCGACATAAGGAAAAAGAAAAGTTGGGAAGACAGATGAAATATTTGGCTGGGGTAACGTGATGAGGTGACTTCATTTAAAACACATGCGCTAAGTGAATGGAAAAAGTAACAGCAAAATAAAAGCGCCAAGACCTAGGGTTTATTTTCATCATTTAACACTTGGAATGACAAGGGCTTTCAAGGTTTTTTGCACAATGAGCTAGGTTTAGACTTAAAAACCTGAAAACATGACAGAGGTAAGGCAAAAATAAATAAGAGACAGCTGAATTGAGCACATCAGAACACAAAGAGCAGGACAAGGAACCAGGAAAGCTGACAAAACAGGAAATACAACCAACAGTAGATTCAAATAAAATCAGCACAGTGCTAACAGGGACTATAGCCATTTCAATTAAATTAAATAGGCTAGGGGAATGGGTTAATTACAAGTGGGTAATTGATTTAGGGATTTATTTAATTCCTTTATAATTAAATACTATAGCCATATTTGATTTTGGTTACATTTGATTAGTTTGAATTTGATTTAGATCATATGGCTATAATAGTTAATATAAATCAGTGATAAAAATCACCTAGGACATTAAATTGATTTGAAGAATTATGCCAAGTAGTAACAGGGTTGTTTGGACATAATCAAGGGTATGATCACACTTAGGTAAAATAGGGTCCATAGTTAGAACAAACCAAATTTAGGTGGTTACATTTTCCCCTCTTTGAATTGATGTGCGAGCAGCGCATTGATTCAAAGAAAGTTTTTGATTTTGACTTCAGAAAGATTGAGAATCTCGTTCTTGGTTGTCGAACAAAATGTTGATGAGATTAGTCTTGCACTCGATCAAACAAAACTTGATAGAATTGATCTTGAACTTGGTTGTTGTCCAAAGATCAATAAAAGATTTTAAAAATACCAATTTTGAACTTGGTTGTCATCTGAAAATTGATAATAATGATTCTAAACTTGGTTGTCATCCAAAAGCTAGTATGAAGCTTCCAGGAGCTTTAAAAATCTCCAAAAATGAGGAAATATAAGATATCCAGATTATGAGAACCAAAGCTTTCTATCCAACAGTTCTGACTTTAGTCAAGGAAACTATTATGCCCCTAGTTTGTTTGATAGCGAAGTCATTTTGATGTTGTTTTAAGAAAAAATTTAATTTGATGATAGTGTGATCATGCCCCCTCGAGAAAAAAATTGAAGGAAAATAAATAAATCCCTTAGTTGAATGATGTATCACTTGCAGGAAGTGGTAGGGCCAGAAAGAGTGGAGTAGAAGAAGGTGTGTTTAAAATAAACACACAATTACCTAGTTAATTATGCAAGAATATGAGTGATAAAGTGGATAAAATGATGTTAGACCAAGATGTATGATGAAATGTGTAGTATTTTGACCAATGTTGGGAACAAATGAAGCAAAATCACAATTTTTCAAACTGCCAAAAATGACACTGTGCTGCTAAAAATGTCGTATGCACCTTCGATTTGGTTCCTAATTGAGTAGAAAGAGAACACAAATGATCTTGTAGTTGTCCATGAGGAGTTTCAGAACCCCTAAATGTCTTAAAAGACCCATATAAGCCTCCAAAATGATCATTTCACTATTCATTTTCACTTTCAGCTATAGCAAATCAGAGAGCTCTATAGAGAAAATGGTGGTCCCCGTGAGGAAACATCGATTCGAGATGAGCCGCAGACACCAGCGACCAGCCGACTACCCACCGCCGGTAAGTACTTGATAAAATACCCTATGAATTTTTCATTTTTGAATTTTATGCATTTTTGTGTGTTTTAGAGTCATTTGAAGTTAGGATCGCATCTAGGATTCCTGATCGCATCCTGCTAAACACACATCGCATCCAGTTTTTCCTGGATCGTATCTAATTTTTTCCAAATTCTACGTCACATCTGGGATTTCCTGGATCGCATCCATTTCTTTAGATTTTTCTTTATTTTTAACTAGAATCCATCAGGGGATCGTATCCTATATTTTAGGGATCGCACCCCAAATTTAGGATCGCATCCTATTTTTCAGCAATCGTATCCTGTATACTTAATCGCATCCTGTATTTCCAGGATCGCATCTGGTAGAAGACTTAGGTTGTTAATTTTCTTTGATCTGTTTATGTCCTGTGAACTTGGAATGACTTAGCAGAGTAGGTAGTTTCCCCTTGTTGCAGATAGAATGCTGATGTTTTACGGTGTTGTCAAAAATTAGGCCCAGTTTGAGGTAGTCACCTTTCGCGACACTTATCCTGTGTGAGTTCTTGTATTGTCTAGCCAACTATCAGATGATGAGAAGACCACCATGATTTGATGTGGATTGCGATCACTGATAGGTTTACCCAAGATCAGGGTAAACCAAGGGTTGTTGACTGCTCTGGCCGAGAGGTGGCATTCTGAGCACAACACCTTCCACTTACCTACAGGCTAGATTACAGTGACTCTAGAGGATGTCTGGAGGATACTTCACGTACCCATGGTTGGACATGAGGTATTTTTTGAGTCTAGAGTTGGCGTTGTGATCGGTATGACATAGAGATTCTTTAAGGATGATACCATCGACCGCAGATACCTATCATGGGATTATATGGTCGATCACTATGATCGATTAGCTGTGTACTTGGCTGGATTGGTAGGTAGCATCCTTATGCTAGATAGAGGTTAGCACAATTTCTTGGTGGGCTGGGTGAGTATGGTGGAGCAAATGATCGTCCACCACCGATGTTTTTCCTGGGGGAGCTGTATACTAGCTCACATATATAGAGAGCTCCATGAGATTGTATATCACCACACCCGTAGTATAACTGTGGGGATCCTTATTCTGTAGATTTGGGCCTAGGAGCACATCCCTATGACACAGCTGATTGTTGACAGGTAGAGGGCACCTAAGCAGCCCTATGTGTATATGTATGCAGGTCTCCTATAGCAGCCCCATCTGGGAAAGGTTGAGTATTGGCGTCGATTATTTGACGATATGACAAAGGTCGTGTGGCAACCATACCTAGACTGCAAGGTATGGACTTCTTATGCATAGTAGGTTCCTTTCTTGTGTCAGAGTAGATATCTGATCGGCCGCTCTAGATATATCATTGAGCGCTTCTTGATCACCAGATCTCTGAGGCAGTATGGGTGGTGATGTGCACCCCAATTAGCTGCCTCATCCCTGATACAAGCATAAATTTCCACATCCTCTGTACGACCCTCTGACATATGAGAGTGCCTCATAGGAGATTCAAGACATGATGGTGATAGACTGGGACCCTCGCCCAGATGTTGAGGATGCTAGAGTGTTAGATGGGTATGCTGCAGAGATGCTTCAGTATCCTTTTCCATGTTTTACAGTGCCTAAGGAGATTATTCCTTGTATAGAGGAGCCACTGGATTATGATCCTAAGGACTGACTTGTCAGGGAGAGAGGAGGTAGAGACAGGGCTCCTAGGAGACATGGGGGCCATGATAGTGGTAGAGATGGTGGCAGAGACAGTAGGCATCCTCCCCTAGATGACAGACATGATGGTGATGACATGGGTGGTGGTGGAGAGGCAGTTGATATAGGTGGTCCAAGCGGTAGTGGGCAAAGATGACCGAGATATAGATTTGTGGCCCCACAGAGAGATATTGGCCCTGTACTTACTCCAGAGCAGCAGAGATAATAGAGATAGAGAGTTTAGGAGTAGGATCCTGGTAGAGATGGAGACCCTCTATCTAGGTGTGAGTAGGAGAGGGAGCAGCTCCAAGCCCAGATGATAGCCTTGGAGGCTAGGGTTACCACTACTGATGCTCTTTTAGCAGACAGGGACAGACAGCTTGAGTGGCTAAGAGCCAAGAGGGATACACAGGTAGTGATGCTCAAAGCAGAGAGAGATGCCCAGGCCCAGACAAAAGTCCATTAGGGATAGAGGGTGACATATTATTACGCCTTGTATCACACAGCAGTGCCAGAGGGTCAAAGAGCACCTTCCTTTTCTCATGTAGCTCAGCAGTCAAAGGGGGCCATGCCACCTCCAGCAGCTTCTTTCATGCCACCTCCTCCTACTCCTGACTAGGGAGAGGGGGCGGGCCAGAGTTGATGTTGTTGTAGCATTTTGTTCATTTTGAGATCATACATGTATATTTGGATCTTGCTAAGATCCCC
The DNA here is from genome assembly GCA_018584345.1 of Thuja plicata. Classification (NCBI taxonomy): domain Eukaryota; kingdom Viridiplantae; phylum Streptophyta; class Pinopsida; order Cupressales; family Cupressaceae; genus Thuja; species Thuja plicata. Next base: position 925,891 of record MU227806.1, on the reverse strand, counting down.
TCTTTTGTACATTACATTCATTCATACATATATTTGATTCTCTTTTTGGCGTACTGATACTCTTTATGCTCACTGATACACTATATACTTTCTGATACACTTTATGCATTCTGATACTCTTTATGTGTACTGAGACACTTATGTTCTTTAGATTTGATGATACATTGACATTTATTTATTCTTACTGATATATTGATACTCTTTTGATACACTTTATGCTTTGATTTGTACCATGTTGATGATGAAACATATCTGATGTAGTTGCTTGATTCTGACATGTTTTATGTGGTAAATGTATCCATTTTGCTTTCCATAGTCGTGGTAAATGTATCTTTTGCACATGTGATGATATCTTGATCTTGTGATGAGTTAGTTCATAGATGATAACATAATTTTATAATGTGGATGTGATGAGTATATTACTGATATTAATATCTTATAAATGATATCTATGTAGAAATGCAAATGTATGTTTCCTTGTTTGTCTAGTTATGAAAAATAGATGTAAGGAGGCACTTAGGATGTAGAAGTGAAAATGCAATACACGGATGCTTTATTTTTGTATTTTCTAGTTTCGTGTTTCCAAATGAATGCAAAATGTATGCTATGGATGTGCAACAATATTTGATATCAGTAATATAAATGGTGTAATTAACTTGATAGTTTAGAAGAAGATAGAAACCATGTTTGAGCTTAAATTTTGTTATGCTTTTATTACTGTTGACAAAATGCATCAGGCAATCTCTAAATGCAGCTATATGAAGACTCTTAGGACTTGTCACTGATTTAGAAAATATTGCAATATTTTTATCATCATTGGGTGATTTTGGAATGGATACCACCTGATAGTACAACCATCACTAATACCCACTGATATTATGATAATATGAATACTATATTTTATTGAAATGTTAGAAATAGACTTAGGCATCAAGGCATATAAGCCAGGATAAAAATAGTCACCTTCCTTTTAATATACCAGATTCTTAGTAAGGCAAGATATTGAACCCGCAATGACCTTGAAAATTCATATCCTTGGGTACATTATGATTCGTATACCTTAGTGAGAATCTGGATCAGAAAATAGACAAGGAAATTGTGTCAAACTTACTGTAGTTTACACATAACAAAGATCGAGATATATGCAGCTATCCACCCATAGTGGCAGCTCTTACCATAAACATCCAAGTTAGGTGAAATTTATAAGATCATAGGAAACAATCACCATACACAAAAATTCAAGAAAACATTATGCCCCCAATCCTTGCGACTCTTTGTCTTTGCACAAACATCATTGAGTAACTAAGAAGACATAATAAATCAACAATTGTGAATCAATCGAATAAAATTTATAATTACTTAGATGCCCCTACTTGAAAACATCATCTAAACATTTAAAGAATCATAATCAAACTATTTATCAAACTGTGTGTTAATTAGTACTTATTCATCCATATGTCAAACACAGTAAAGATTCATCAATCAGAAAATCAAAATATAAGCAATATGGTGTTCCATGTATGTGCATTAATAGGATAATTTGTTCATGTTCGTGATCCAATACAGGGTTGTAGGAATGTTGGTGAATGTTAATGTCATGTCCCATGTTTTGAAAAGACACCTTGGTTTTTGGAAAAGTGACATTGTGTTGCATGTGTTGAGAAACATTGTGTTTGTGAGGCAAACCATCTTAGAGAAACCTAGCAACCGTAACTGACTATACCAACAAAGATGCCCCCCGTACAGAATGACTTATTCCTAAGACATAAAGATAGACAAATCCCAAGCGAGGACAAGATAGTTTTGAAGGAAAATGAAGTCAGCGTATGAGCACAGGAAAAATTATGAAGGCCTAGTATCAGTAGTGCATTGATAGATGGAGCGCAGAACACAAGTGACGCCTGATTGCCAGGTTTTCACCACTTGGCAAGATCTTTTCTCTTTCTTTTTGCTATCAAGATGCCTATTTTACCAGGTGCTCATCAAGGCACTTTTCTCTTTTTCAAATTTTTGGCTATTTTTTCTTTTTTGAATGTTTTTGTAGTATCAAGGTGCCTATTTACCAGGTTTTCACCAAGGATACCCTTTTTGAAGGACTTTTTCCACTATTTTTGGATTTCTTCAGGATCAATTTTCTGAATGTTTTTGGTATTTTGCTAGAACTTTTTGTTGTACAGGCTCTACTAGCCAAACATTAAGCATAGAACTGCTTCAAATGTAGAGTGTTGATAGGATCTGGAAGAACATCTCTTTTAGGTGTAGCTAACTGATATGCTCTAGTCCCAAAAGTAGCAGTGATAACATAATGTCCTAGCCAGGTAGGTTCAAACTTTCCTTTCTACTCTCTGTTAGGCTGGTTCTAAGGATTTTCTTTTAGGACAAGGTCTCCCACCTCTAACTTGCATGGTTTGACCTTCTTGTTGTAACCTTTGGACATTCTTTCTTGGTACACTTTGAGGTGATCAAACTCTTGTTGCCTGCGCTCATCTAGTAGGTCCAGAGAATTTACCCCAACAATGCAGTACTTTTCATCAGTAACCAATCCTTGTAAAGATATTCACAAAGATGGGATTTCAACCTCAATAGGTAGTACTGCTTCAGTGCCATAGACTAGAGAAAATGGCATGGCTCCAGTTGGTATTTGGATGCTTGTTCAGTTAGCCCATAGTGCCAGATTCAATTGTAAATGCCAGACTTGCTCACAGTTTTGTGTAGGATTTTGAGAATATTTTTGTTTGATGCCTCGGCTTGTCCATTACCTTGAGGATAATAGACCGAGGAGCAATGTTGAGTGATATGAAATTGTTCATAGAGGTCATCAATTTCTTGATTTTTAAATTGGCCCCCATTCTCTGTCACAATTGAAGAGGGTATCCCATATCTACAAATAATTTAGTTTAGAATGAACATAGCCACCTTTTTGCCAGTGGCTTTGATTAGCAGCATGGCCTCGACCCACTTTGTGAAATACTCAGTGGTCGTAATGATGAACTTGTGTCCATTTGAAGAGTTGGGATATATTTGTCCAACCAAGTCAAAGGCCCATTGCTAAAATGGCCAATGTGTTATGAAAGGTATCAATTCTCTGGCAGGAGCATGGATGAGGTTTCCATGTGTCTGGCATTTAAGACATGCTTTGAAAATTGAATAGCATCTTTCTCCATGGTAGGCCAATAATAGCCTACTCTAAGCAATTTTTTAGCTAATGAAAAGTTGTTTGAGTGTGATCCACATACACCTTCGTTGACATCTTTTAAAGTTAGATCAGACTCTTCTAGTTCTAAACACAAAAGAAGTGTACCATCAAGACTACATTGATATAGGTTGTTAGTTAACGTGATGCTATCCTAATCAGGGATCTTTTCTCATTTTTAGATAGATTGGTGGGAATGGTTTGGTTAGAAAGGTAGGCAATGATACTGGCATAGTGGGATTGATCTTGGGTAATCAAGGCACATATTATCTGGTATTCAGGATTAGCAAAGGCAGGATAGGATATTTCTTCCAACAAGAAGTCATAGCAAAATTGATGTTCCTCTAGTTGTAACATGGATGCCAAGGTAGCCATAGCATCTGCAGCTTTGTTCTCTGATCTTGGTATCTGCTGGAAGGTGATGAATACAAAATACTTCTTTAGATCATCAACTAGTTTCTTATAGGGCATCAATTTTTCATCTTTTATTTGATACTCCCCATTGACTTGATTTATAATTAGTTGAGAGTCACCATACACATGTAACTCTATGACCTTCCATTCCATAGCTAGTTTGAGGCCATTAACCAATGCTTCATACTTTGAGATATTGTTGGTACATGGAAATATTAATTTTTAAGATTTGGGAATCTTATATCCTTGTGGAGTAATGAAGAGAACCCCTGCTCTAGATCCTTATTGAGTAAATGAACCGTCAAAGTACAATTCCATGGATGTTCAATGAGATGCATGATTTTTTCATCAGGGAATTCAATTAGTAATGGTTCATCATCCTGAAGTGGTGTATCAGCCAATTGATTTTCAAGTACATGTCCCTTGATAGCTCATCGTTCAACATACTCAATGTTGAACTCACTTAGAATTAGGACCCATTTTGCCAAACGTCCTATTAATGTTGTTTTTCTCAAAAGATACTTTAGAGGGTCTATCTTAGCAATGAGCTTTACTGTATGAGAGAGCATGTAGTGTCTCAATTTCTATGATGCGAAGACTACTGCTAAGCATGCTTTCTCAATAATGCTATAATTGAGCTCATAAGTGACTAGAGTTCTACTAATGTAGTAGATAGCTCGTTCTTTCTTTGTGTCATCTTCTTGCGCTAGTAATACTCCTAGGGATGTAGCCGTAGCTAAAATGTATAGGAGCAAAGGTTTTCCATGAATAGGTGCCATAAGAATAGGTGGTGAAGCTAGGTATGCCTTCAATTCTCTAAAGTTTGCTTCATAGTGTTCATCCTAGTTGAATGTGACCCCTTTATGTAGTAGCTTAGTAAAGGGTTGTGCCTTATCTACAAGTTGGGACATGAATCTACTAATAGACTGGAGTCTTCCTTGTAGTTTCCTCATCTGAATGATATTTCATGGAGGAGTCATCTCTAGAATAGCTTTTACTTTTGCAGGATCTACCTCAATTCCTTTTGCTGATACTATGAACCTGAGGAGCTTGCCTGATTGGACCCCAAAGGCACATTTCTTTGGATTAATCCTGAGTTGGAACTATTCCATTTGATCCAATATCTTTCATAAATCAACAATATGAGTACCTCATTCTTTGGATTTAGCCAACGTGTCATTGAAATAGTCCTCCATGTTTTTGTGCATCATGTCATGGAATATGATTGTCATAGCTCTTTGATATGTCGCACCGGCATTCTTTAGCCCAAACGACATGATGTTCCAGAAAAATGTGCCCCATTCGCATGTGAATTTGGTTTTCTCTTGATCCACAATGGTGATCTTGATTTGATTATAGCCTGAGAATCCATCCATTAACAAATACATCTAAAAGCCACTTGTAAGGTCTATGATCATGTCAATGTTTGGCAGAGGGAATTCATCCTACAGACATGCTTTATCGAGGTCTCTAAAGTCCATGCAGATCCTAATAGATTTATCAGATTTAGAAATGGGGACCACATTGGAGATCCATACTGCATAGGCAATGACTCGAATGAATCCAACTTTTAACAACTTTTCTAATTCTGCTTTCACCAGTAATGCAACATGAGGATGCATTTTTCTAAGTTTTTGTTTTACGGGCTTGATTCTAGGAGCTATAGATAAGTGGTGCACAATGAGATTAGGATCCAACCCTGGCATATCAGTGTAAGACCATGAAAATTTGATCTTCTTCTCCTTTAGGAAGTCTGTGAACTGCACCTTTTCTTTGTCTGATAAAGATTGAGCCAGATGAACTATTTAAGGATTCACATCAGTGCCCAAGTTTACTGGCTATGTTGGTTCAATCAATACTGAAGATCTTTCCTGAAAGTGTTTAGGGAGGATATCAAGAGCCTCATCCTTTGGCACCTCTAAGAGGTTTTCACCATCGGATACGTCTTTTTTCTTTACTATTTTGGGGTTTGATACTGCCACAGAGTGGTTTTCACCATCAGTCCACGTTTTCTTTTTATTTTTCAGTTTGTGACTAAGAAACTTGATATGCTCCTATGACATGTTCTCGCTCCTTGCATTGGTGGAAGAAGGATAAGGTTCACAAGAATTAAGATAACAAGCTAGGGAATGGTCATTGGAAAATTTGAGCATAGGCGTAGGATCTGTTTCAGTCCAATCAATTAGGTCTGGAAGCACCAATTTTAGGGAGTCAAATTCTAAGAAGGACAACATCATGTTAGCATCAAAATCGTTAACTAACATGACATGGTCTATTAAGTTAATATCTTCAATGTTTAGATCAATAAGAGCAAGATCATTGTTAAAAGGGCCGTTGTCAGTTATATATGGATCAAACTCTAGTGACTCGTCAGTAGATACCTCATCATCACCCCTTTGTAAAAGGAGGCTTCTTGCTTGTAGCCTATGAAATTCTTCAAGAGTTATGTATTCACCAGTATCCCCATCAATGATCGGAGGAAGGAACTCTTCCTCTGCTTCAGGAGGATCAGTATCATTGAAAGGAGTGTCAAGTCATCTACTAGGAGCTGAGGAAGTTGCAAACATGTGAATCATGTCTATCCCAATTTCTTCAGAGGCAATAGATAATCAATCATACTCATAGTCATGAGAGTCTGTGACATCATTATCAGATCTATTTAAATATTCAGCAATGTTTATTTGATGAAATCGATTAGCTTCTTGTAGATCAAAGTGAGGTAGATCTAGGACATGTGAAATTGTGACTAATTTCCCCCAATTAGGATGTAAATTTTTTGGCCAGGGTTCCTCTTGAGTGATCATTGCGATGGTGTCACCTACCTCTTGAATGGGTGGTTGTTCTAGCAAAGGAGTGTGAAGATTATGTGGTACCTCAAAACTAGGTACGTAGCAATCTCCTTGATATTCAGGATTCTCTGTACCAATATGTAGTAATCTCTCATAAGGCCATGGATCCCATATTATCTCATCTATTTTATCACTTTCTTATTCAGAAGGTGGACTCTCCTTTGAAGTAGCCTTGTTGGATTGAGTATTAAATCCCAGTCCTATTTTATCTCTATTGAGGTGGAACTCCATGGGTATGGGTTAAATGATCCCTCGTCCTATGTCATTTAGAGGTCCTTTTCCTTTGTAACCCATTTGTTTGAGGAAATCATATCCCTTTCCATACTGTTCTGGGGATATCTTCACATGTTTGACCTCAGAGTCCACTGGTTCTCCTTTGTAAATCCAGTCCAAGACTGCCTGTTCTTCTATGTTATCTGAAGAAGATGTGCATGCCCTTATCATGCCAGTTGCCTTGTGTACTTTGGGCTCTTTGAGTGCTAGAGGTGTGAATGTTGACGAAGGTTTGCCATAGGATCTTGGTGATACTTGAATTTCTATCAATGAAGGAGTCAGGTCCAGCTTGTACTCTCCCATACATATTTCTTGAAGTTTTAATGTTTGGATAAAACCTTTCATAACCATGTCCTTGGTAGTTTCAGGAGCAACTACGTCCATAGCCTCCTTGTTGTGTGGGATCATGCTACCTGCTTTGATATTTTTGCAAGTGTAGTTGGCATCCAAAGGAATTGTCACTTCTACCCCATTATGTGGGAACTTGATGCATTCGTGATAAGTAGACGGTATAACTTGCATCTCGGGAAGCCATGGTCTCCCTAGTAGAATGTTGTAGGCCAGAGGTAAATCTAGAACTTGGCATATGACATCTCTTTCAATGGGTCCAACTCTGATGGGTAGAAAAATAATACCTCTAGACGATCTCTCTTCCTCATCATAATCTTTGATGGTTATCTTATTTCTTGAGTTAATTGTTTGTTCTGAAAGACCTAGTCTCCTAACAAGATCCAGTGTACAGATATTCAATCTTGCACCTCCATCTATTAATACGCATATAACACAGGATTTATGAATAAGAACTTTGATATGGAGGGGTTGATTGTGTGGATAGGTTAATGACTTGTCATCGTCCTCAGAAAAGGAGAGGTAGTATGGTGCTGAGATATGATTAACCATCGCTTAAAACTTGTCTATATCTATATCTTTTAGAACATTAGCAGCATGTAGGGATTTCTCTAGGATTTCTCTATGCACCATGGATATTTTGAGTAATTCGAAGATGGAAATTTTGGTAGCGGTTCTTTGCAATTGGTCTACCAAGTCATACTTTTCTCCAGGAATAGTGACCACATGTTTTTCTGCTGGTTTAGGAATAGTCACAACAGGAACCTTGGATGTTGATGTTAGTTTCGGAGGTCCTTTGATTGTAACCTGTGCTTGGCTTCGGGTTATAGAATTTGTGGAGGATGAGGGTCCTTTGATTGTGATCATGTTGACGGATTCATTTTTAATGCTGAGCATATTGATCACATTGTCATTCTTGGAATAGGTGTAGTTTATCTCATTACCTTTCCCTTTAGATGTTTCTCCTTGATTGTAACTAGGAAATGGTTTATTAAATGTTGTGTGATCTTCATTCATAGTGTGTCCATCTACCTTGATCTTACCTCCTTTGATGAGGTCTTGGATAACATGTTTTAGCTGGAGACAATTATTTGTCTTGTGTCCCTTGTTTTTGTGGAAGACACAATAGGAGTTATCATCCCACCATCTGGGTTTGACCATTGGTTCCCAAGGTTTAGAATTAGGAATTGTAAGAACTTTGTTATCCACCAATGTTTTTAAGGTGGTCTCAAGTGGTTCCCCCAAAGGCATGAATGTTCTTTGGGGTTTTGAAGTCCATGTTCATCCCTTGTCATTTTCATTGTTTGATTTGGGAATGGGAGGTGTTTCTTTAGTCTCTTTGTTTGCTTGCATACCATTGGTCAAATTGAATGCTTCAGGTTTAGAACTAATGTGAGAGGCATAAAATACACCATCATTGATAAAATTTTTGTTTTGTTTCCACCATTTAGGCTTAGAGTTGGAGCTACTACCTTTGTTTTCATTTTAAAGGGTGATCTCCCCCTTTTTGACCATGAATTCATCAATACAGAGGGCATTTTTAATCATCCTATTGAAGCTAGGATAATCTTGCATTTGCAGAGCATAGCTTAATTCTGGTACAAGATTATTAACAAATATTTCCATCTTCTCTATTTCAAGAATGACTCTAGAATAGCGTGCAAAGATCTTCCTCCATCTTTGTAGGAAGTGTGTGAATGATTCTCCAATTTTTTGTTCGGTATTGCATAGGTCCATCATAGTTATGTCATGCTAGATGTTGTAGGAATAATGTTAGATGAACCATTGCATCAACTCCTCAAATGTTTTGACCTTAGGATTTAATTTTGAAAACCATTTGATGGCATTACCTCCTAGACTTCCTAGGAATAGTCGCATGAGGTAAGTGGATTCGTGCATGTACTCAATGCTTAGAGCACAAAATTCTCTTACATGGTTGTGGGGGTCGATTTCTCCTATGTACTTTTCATACTTTGGTCTTGCCACACTAGGAGGAAATGGGACCATAGTGATACTCTTGTTGAAACGAAATGGACAAATGGTGTCCAAAGAGTATTTTGTTTTAGTTTTATCCTTCTCTTGTTTAAGGTTGGTGAGTTCTATTTGCATCTGATTGAGCTGTTTGGTAAGGATAGATATGGGGTTTGGTACTTCCTTCTCCTTGAGATTTTCCACATTATAATCCTTGGGTAATTTGACACCCGTGGATGCTAGATGGAGGAAGTACTTTTCTTTATCATTGCCAATTATCTGTTCCAATAACTTGTGGAGCCTTTTACTTTATTTGTTAGTGTTGCTATCCATTGGAGGTGAATATAGATCAAATAGGGAACTACGAGAAGTTTCTCCCTAAAAGTGTGGTGTTATAGGAGGCACTTCTGATCCTTCAGTTATGTACTTGTTGCATCTCGTGTTAACCATGAAGTTTGTTTCTCAACTTTGTTAACATTTTCCAATAGTGCAAGCAAGGGTTCCAGATCATCCAAGTGGGTGTGTCTAGGTAGAAGTAACTGTTTGTTATTTGGTGGATGTAAATGATTCCAGCATTAGAGGGTTAGAATGCCCTGATAGTGAGTTGGGAATCAAGTTGTTGATAGAGAATGGGTAGACCACACGTGTTGAACCAATCGTGAAAGACTGACTGAGCAATGCAAGGTAGACATTTTGAAAGTGTTTGAAAATAACAGCAGGGAGACCAGAAGAGACAATAGGGACCAGCTAAAGAACAAAAAGGGTACCTAAAACAACTGAGACTTCCTAGGAAAAACTACTAGAAATTCCCATTGTCCTGAATGCGAGCTCCCAGATATGAGCCTCTTACGACACCAGATGCGATCCTAAAACCTGGATACGATCCTAAAACCTGGATGTGACTATATGCTTGACTAAATGTGATCCAATGCACCAGATACGATCCTAAATATAGGATACAACTCAAGAAAAATAGGATGCGATCTTATGATGATCTTGTTAGTTTTGGTCAATTTTTTAAAAAAATTGTTTTTGAGGAGCGTGAAGTTGTTTGTTTCCAGATTGCATCAAGAGGTATTGTAGAGCGTGAAAAACACATGTACTCCAGGGTTTAAAATTTGTTGATTGTTTTAAGGAGCTTATCTTTTTAGTGATCTTTTTGACACATCAAACAGTTTTGCATTGTTAAGAGGATGAATCAAACACGCATCTTTTCCTATCCACTAGGTGGAGGATGAAAATCTTTGCTTGTTGACTTAGGTACACACTCAAATGCTAATTAGAATACAACCATCACCAAGCATGCAATGGCTCCAGTCATGATGTTGTATTAGCCGACTCCAAAAACAAGTGATGGCATGATATGACGAGTGTCTTGGGGCAATTAATTTTTGCCTTGCACAAAGATTATCACCCTTTTAGAGATGAATCGGGTATTCTTTTAGTTAAATGTGTTGTAGATTATTGGGCAATCCATTTGAAACTGTCCCCCATAGAATTGCACAAGGAAAAATTGAGGTGTATAGCCCTATGAGTACCTGAATATATATAGTCTTGCAAGAAAGATTCAAGTGGCTCTGCTCTATATATACCCCGATATGTTCAAGGAATGATGTCAAAATTCCAAGAACAAAACTAGCTCCGTCTTCCGAGGCTTTGGCCTACAAGGAAGCTGTTGGTTGTATTTCTGGTTGTGGCAGTTTTCTTGGTTCCCTGTCCTTCTCTCTGTGATATGGTGTTTTCAATTCAGCTATCTTTCATTCTTTTTTCCTTACCTATCTCAAGTTTTCATCTTTTCAAGTCTAAACCTAACTCAATTTTCAAAAACCCTAAAAACCCTAGGCTTTTCAAGTGTTAAACGATTAAATTTTAAACCCTAGGTCATGTCGTTCTATTTTGATGTTACTTTTCCATCCACTTAAGGCATGTTTTTTCATAAAGTCGCCTCGTCGCGTTACTCCAAATGAATATTCCAAATGTCTTCCTGACTTCGCGTTTTCCTTTTGTCGCGTGGTCTTGTTCAAGTTTAGCATATTCCTTCAGTATCACAAGACTTAGTGATTTCTTCATGTCGGGTAGTTGCAGGATAACTATATCATAAAGCTTTATGTAGAGGGGACCCACTGCCTAGTTGGGTAATCGCAGGAAATGCTTAACAGTTATCAAAATGTCTCTAGACTTCATGATTACTTCATGTCACTTTATTTCCAAATGAATCCAAAGTTAAAAGTTAAGTCAGGCCTTTAGTCGCGAGATCTCGAGATGGAACAGCGGTTAAGATATTTTGACTGAGACTTCGCAACTAACCATTTGAGGTTTGCAGTAAAGTATAGTCGGGGTGTCACCAGAACAAGATGATGACCCAACTCTCCATTATGCAGTAAGAGAAAAAATGACTGTGTGACATGTGTCATAAGGCAAGTGGATGTTAAAGGATTATCGCATGGTCGCCAGAAGTAGAAAATGGACTCAGCGACAACAAGACTAAGTACTTTCCCTTCAGTCGCAGTGTCTGAGAAAGATTTAAGGGTATGCATGAGCATTTGGCGATTAAGTGACGGCCGTAGGATAAAGAGATCAGAAGATCTGACAGTGGTCACAAAGTCTGAGAAGAAAAGTGCCCTAAGGGAAAAGTCCTCCCGACTTGGCAATTAAGGTATGTCGCGCAGTCGTCTGATGTGGAGATAGGGTGCATATAACCTGTTATGGTAAAATTAAATGATCAGGACTTATATCCCGCAATCGGGTGACTAAACATTGTCGCATAATCTTGAAATGAAATGCAAACACTCAGGGACTAGGAGATAACCGTAAGAGGTTAAGTGCAATGGTTAGTCGCAAGGTCTCAGAAAGAATGATGAGTTAGTCTTAACTGTGTGTGACTATGATTTCAGTTGGGTCACGTGATTGCTAGATCATGACTTGGGTCAGCCAAAGGTAAGAAAATGTATTGTCACCATGTCTTGAGATGAAACCATGGGTTAGTGACAGAGGCCTGCAACAAAGAGACTACATGCAGTCGCACAGTCGCTTGATCCCAAAATCTAAAAAATGGCAGTAGTTTATGATATGATAGTATGAATCACTCGGCAACCAATCACATGCTTGTATTTTGATTACTGTGCAAAAAGAGTAGCTGAGATGTAAGACAATTAACGAATCACAGTATGAAATGTCATCTCTTTTAAATGTTATATGATTATTTCAAGGATTCATTTTTGAAAATTTGATTTCCTGTCAAGCTCATGGAACTATGACTAGGTTTTCATTCAAGTTCACAGTATGTCAAATTAATGACAGAACTGATATTTCCAAATTATGATCTGTGTACTCTAAATGATGGCTATAAGGAGTTGCTGGTGCATTCATTTTCATTCACCATGTTTTTAGTTTTCAGAGCCCAAGTTGTTAAGTTTTTAGAAAAGAGATATTTTGCTCAATTTACAGTATTTCCAAAGTTGATCAAAGAGTTCTAAATCTCAGGAAATTATGCACAGGACGGTCAGTTAATCTCTGAGATAGATTTGTTTCAATATCAGTAAAGAAAAGGAGATTCAAGGTGTTACAAGTATGAGCGGGGCTATGAGTGTTGCTTTGACAAGTGGAGGAAGTGAAGAGGAACATAAGGGAAAGGTGAGTTTTTCTGATGAATTTCTCCGTCTCTGCCTGGTTTAATGTAGAATAAGAAGGCTAATGCTAATGTTCTCCTTGATGAGTACAAAGACATTCAAGATGCTGTGACTCCAGGGACAACAGGTTTCTCCCTTTTCAATTATTTCTATAATAATTTTGATAAGCCCATCCCAGTGTCGAACCCTTGGACATGTGGTTTAGCTAGGTTACTTGTTCCTGATGTCTTCCTTTATATAGACCTATTCTTAGACCTAGCTAATCACTATGATGTTTTGACTAAGACCATCAAAAGGGATGATGGCACTACCCTGCTAATATTAAACAGGAATTCATTCATGCAAGCCTTTGGCTTATTTAGCACCATGTCTACTAAAATTGACATGATAAAGTAGGAGAAAAGGTATAGTTCAAAGCCTGCTATTGCTAAAGGCTTATTGCAGAAGCATATGTTGAAAGAAGTGAGAAAGTACTTAGATACTATGGCTGAGCCAAATCCATATTATTACAAGGATCTACACTTCTACATTAAGTATATCTCCTATGCCCTATGTAGAGTGCTAGGGATAGATGCAGATGCTGAGAAAATAAATGTTGGTGTCCTAATGATGGTTCTAGACTTACAAGAGGTGCATTCAAGCACCAGTTATGATTACATTCAGCATATAATTGATGAAATGCATGAGGGTTTCATTGCAACCCAGAAGAGACTAAAGAATCCCAAGGAGAAGGAACCTAAATTTTTGCATTACTCAGTCCTAATGCATCTCCTTTTATACTTCAATTTTGTAATCATGGATGTCAATAATTTAACTCCTCAGAGATTCTACCAAACAACACCAAATCCTATCTAGTTTTGGGTGAGGGTTTGGAATTACACTTTGAGGGAGTGTGACTACTGTGCTTTTTAGAATTGGATTGTGTATCCAATCGTACAGAGTTTGGAGACAAGAAGGACTAGAGTCCCATTGAAGATTATACAATTGCTCAGGCCCTATGAGTATATAGATAAATGGCCTGGAAAACATAATTGGGGTGATTTCTTCTTGGAGGAGAATTATACCATTATCAGGGTATATGGGTGTATTCACCCACCTCATTTATTACCATATCATGTGCCTGCAAGAGTGGCTACAATGGAATTCATATGGCAGTTGTTATTAACAGATAATGAGCACTTTGCACCGCACAAGAAGGGGACTATAACCCCTAGGCAATTCAAGATTTCCAACTTCACAATTGGTAAGAATGCCATTGATGCAGTGGGTCAATGGTTGGAGAAGTACAGAATGGGGGCAGCCCCTTATAGGTGCATTGACCTAGAAGGTTTCATGGAAGGGGTTAGGAAGTTATATACTCCTATAATCCCTAATATGAATGTTCACTGTGAGTGTATTGAAGAAGATGCAACAAGGAACATCTTGGATGAAGATGACATCCATACTAGAAGACTGAGAATCCAGGAGTTGCTGAAGCTGGAGAAGAAAATAAAAAGGAATGGGTTGTCTTTTGGGGGTTTTTACCCTAACCTCCCATATTTTGATAGAATTAAGGCCATGATAGAAAACTATTATGTGCTCATAGGGCAACTGGATACAGTCCTAGACAAAAAAGGTGCTCAGACACCTGAACACTCAGAATCAGAATATGATAGTGGTAGTGACAGTGATTATGCGCGTCCTACTATGTATCCTTCACCACAACAAGCCTTAGAGAAAGAAATGGCTGAGATTCCACAGTTGCAGGGAGCAGAGGGTCACATTATAGATCTGATAGTTGCTACCCAGCTTGATGATGTAGAGGAGCCTGCTGTAAAGAGGCAAAAATTGGAAGTAGGGCAGCCTTCAGTGGAAGGAAAAAGCAAGAAAAAAGACAAGGCTAAGGCGTTAGTACCTGGTACTAGGTTATATGATCATAACCTGAGAAAAGAAATCAGGGAAGGAAAGAAATAGCAGCCTGACCTAGATGATGAAGTTGAGATACCACTCAAAGCTTGTGTTGATGAAAGATTGCTTCATCAATAAAAATTTCTAGATGATGATAACTTTGTAAAAACAAAGGAGTTTAAAGACTTCCTGAGATGGCATAAGACAGAGCAGCTCAGATCTCAGTTGACTGTGGATGGGAAAGAGACAATAACAAAGGAAGCCCTAGCGGCTTTACAGAACTATGATCCTGAAAATGAGGATCTTGCACCCGAGGATGCCAGGAGGATGGTGCTAGGAAGTGGAATATTGTTGGCTGAGGGATGGGATTTGGCATCTGCCTTCATCATAGACCAGATCAGAAAGTAGCCAGATCTCAAAATGGCTAGTGAGGTCTAGATGGGAGACATGATAAAAGGATTTGGGTATAGCCCAAAATCCCAGGCTTTTGCAATGTGGAGCCTAAGCCCAAAAGACCAAAAGCCCCAGTTAGTAAATATTCAAGAAAATATGGTGGGAAATCAAATGGTGTGGTCTATACAAAATATAGGGGACTTAGAAATCTCCCAAATTATGACACACTGGGCTCAACTGAATGAAGACAAGACCAAACAATTGTCTGAGAGGTATAGTACTTTGCTGGAAGAAACAAGTGCATTATCTAAAGATAGGTATATGTGCCACATACAACTGTACCAGCGGGATCAGATGGTAAAGAAATTACTGGAGGAGTTGGAGACAAAGCCTGAGGTGGTATATGTACCTGCACAACCACCACCAATGCAAATTGAAGATAAGCCTAAATCAGAAGAGGCTATGGAACAAAAGGTATATGAAGAAAAGGGAAATGCAATTGCTTTGAAGGCATTGAAAGGCATACTACAACATAGAATTGAGATTCTAAAGGATAAAACTGATGTTGTATTCAATACATACAATAATTTTCCAGCTTTGCATACTGAGGTAATGGGGTACCTTGCTATTCTAAACCCTTACTTCACTAAGTGGTCTGCTAGGGCAAATTTATTTGAGAAGTTGTCATCTTTACAAGCCATAAGACTAGATTTTCCTAAAATCATAACTGAAGTGGGAGATGAGATCAAAAGAGTCAATATTTCTCTCTCATTCTTTAAAGGAAAATTAAATCAGATAGAGGTTAAATTGAGCCTCTTTTCAAATGATTTTAATAAGTTTATTCCTTCCTT
>MU227806.1:866634-882042 GCA_018584345.1 Thuja plicata | reverse complement strand
TGTATTTCTTTAGATGACAACCACCTACAAGGGATTCAAGACACAAAAATATATAAATACAAGACTTTCCAATATATTACTTGTTTGATATTATTGTTTGATATATTGAACAAATATCACTACTTACCTCATGTAATTTCCAAGATCATATATCACTTGTTTGATATTATTGTTGAAGCTCTCTGGGAGTGATAGGGGTAGCAAATACTACAACAATTTTCAATTGATCATTTCATACAATAAAAATTGAATGCAGTTACACAAATATATTGTAAATACAAAAGATTGTGACTTACCTTGATGATGGTATGCCAATCATGTGTTTTCATCCCTGACCCAAAATCACTCTTCTTAGATATGAGATTGCTTATATTCACAGCAAATCCTATAAGAAATCAAATTTTTTGTATGACTTCCTTTATGGCATTACTTTGTTGCTTTGTTAATAACCAAGGAAGAGCACTTGCATTAATCTGGTCTCCATTGCTATTTGATTCAATAATATTTTCCATTGCATGATTGGATTCATGAATGTCACTACAAATTTTGCCAAGTTTTTCTTTGTCACGTCTTCCATCCAATATTTCCATAGTGTCTCTGTTACATTCTTTCCAATATGCATAGTATCAAACAAATGTACAATTTGTAGTTGTTCATAGTAGGGAAGCCTACTAAATTCTCTGGGATAACATTTTAGTCCCTTTGGAAGCTGGTCAGCATTGCCTTCACAACCTTCAAGATCGTCAACTACATAATTAGCCAACAAAACACAATCAAAATATATAATTTTCAAACATCAACCATTAGGTGGAACGATATTACCTCAAATTCTATTATATTCCAACTGCCATAGGTGAGGTGTCATTCTTTGGGGCTTTGATGTAGTCTCTTCTTTCCCATTGAAAAGATGTTTTTCCACACTTTGATACTTATGATTTATGGGGAGGAAGTGCCTATATTGATCAAACACCTTCTTTTTTAAACTTTTGGAATGACGACATTTCATCTTTGAACCACACATTGGACATGAAAATTTTCCCTTTGTTTGAAGACCTACAAGATAACAATACAATTGGATTAAATATGTGAATTTTTAGAATTAGAATTATCGTGTACAACTAGAATTCACCATAACATACCATAGAAATGTGTCAACCCTGGAGCATCATGAATTGTCCACACAAGCATTGCATGAAATTGAAATTTTCTTTGTCCAATTGGTCTAGAGATGTCATACATAGTGAAACCATTCCATAACACCAACAACTCATTGATAAGAGGTGCAATACATACATTCATATCTTTCACTTGGTACTTACCTAGTTGAATTAACAACATTAGATAATTATTGTGGCCATTTCACTCCAAGACTTATAATTACATGTGGATAACTATAAAATAATAAAATACCTAGAACAATCATTGCTAACATAATGTGCTCCCTCTTTATTGACATCCATGGTGGAAGGTTATTGTTGATAACAAAAACAGGCCACACTGAGTAAACAGATCTCATGTCTCCATATGGATTGACACCGTCTACTACCAAAGAAAGCTTGAGATTTCAAGGTTCTTTAAAGTGTGGCCACTTTTCTTCTATGTCCATAAATGATGAACCATCCGCAGGCATTCAAATAATGTCATCTCGACTCCTGTCACATGCATGGTAATCCATAAATTGTGCAAAGCTATTGCACCTGAATAATCATTTCAGATGTGGAATAATGGTTCAGGGCATTATATTGCATTTTTGTGTTCTTTATGATAAATAATATGATCTTCAAGACAAGCATCTATTGCTTGATACTCCATTCCAATATGTTTCATAGTGGCACATAATTCTTGGTACAAACGAGGGAGAACATTTGATGGTGGTAACAAAAACTCACCTATCAATCTACAACAAAAAAATATAAGTCATTACTATAAAAAATCTTAATGGTACATGTTTCACCTTTTATAAACTATAATGACATATATGACAAACCTTAGCATACGTGACATTGCTATGTTGGATAAACCATTCATAACCTTCAAATTCACCAACAACAATAAAGCAGATAGAAGAGTACATTGGGAGCCTTCGTAAAGGGTCATGTTATCCTTCTCAAGTAGAGGTATATCATGGATGATGTCAATGTCATCCTCATCATAATCATCATCATCTTTAGTAGCACTAGTACCACCAGTACCAAATGTGTCAACGATCAATGCATTCATACCATCATCTTCAAATGTGTTTTATGGTGCATGATCATCATCTTCCATGGGATCATGATCTTCAGCTTCAATACTCACACCTCCATGTTCCTCTATATTCATACCCCCATGTTCCTCTTAGATGTGGTGGTCCATATCATGTACTACACTGGGGAGATCGACCTATATAAAAATGATGATAATCAAACCTCCCTTCAATGTGATAATCAAACCTCCTTCCATGGTTCATATGACATATATTAATTGTGAAAACAATATAACAAACAACAATTACCAATGGATGATTATAATCAAACCCCCCTTCAATGTGACCATTCTCCCTACAATGTCTCTTTGCTGTTTTGATTTTGATTCTTCTTGTCTTTAAGCCGTTACAACTCTTGCATGGACAATAACATTTTTCATTGCCTTCTCTTTGAAAGTTAGACAACAATCTAACGATTGTCTCCCTATTTTGATCGAATTCCCTTGTATTATCTCACATGATCCTTAATGTGTATATCTACAAAAAAATTGGACATGTTGTACTTAATGTTTATATCTGCGCATATGGTTTTCATAGCAAATGGTCACTCTATTTTCTCGTGGTGAGAACTCTCTAGTTGTGACAAAAAATGTCAAACAAAAAATGACATGTTACAATAGGTTTTATAAATGATGTGTCACTGTTGTAAATAACTTTAGGTTTTATAACTATACATATATTTTCTTCGACTCCCCCACATTGTACTCATATCGACAAGTTGATATCGAATTAATGAACATTAAGGAACATTGTAAACATACATAAGTGGATGAACATAAATAATGAAGGTACCAGAATATGAGTATAGCCAATTTTTAGAATAATATAGGAAGGCAATATGCACAACATATAAATTCTGGTCTATATTTTGACAAATTTGAAATTCCAAAATAATTTGCAAATGTTTTCCTCTCAAGAACTCCCACAACCATATATAAAATCATAACGAAGTCATAAACAACAAAAGTTCATGAGTTTATCAAAATATTTCCAACGTTATATCTACATGAAATTCTAAATAAGTTTCAATATCTACAATAGACCTCTTTTAATGACATTTATGCATATATATGGTCCCAACAAAGTAGTGCACAAAATACATAAAGAAGGCATCGCAAAAACATGATTTCTACTTTCGCCATTGAAACAATCTCGGCAACACTAGCTGCCTCTCGAGCCTTGCACAAGTTGCATTCATTTCCTACATCAGGTATAGACGTAGATGGGGTAGATGTAAATGTGGTTTCGTCAACCCACCGAAAGTATTTACATCCACTATTTCCCTGCAATACCAAATCTACATCAGCTCTTCCTAAAATGGTTACTTGTCACATTAATTTTAAACATAAAATATAATTCGGATTCCATATCTAGACCTTTTTCCTATTTGGACAAACCCAAAATTGACGCCCAGGATTACTTGTGTGTGATCTCTGCAAGAAACAAGGGCCACCACCACATCGACACATAGGCGCATTGACTCAAGCCATCGACGCTATATCGATAATTATTGCACTGTCATTCCAACATATCATTTTGTTTAGTTGATTATTTTTTTCATTCATACTAATTATAATAAAATTAAAATATTATATTATTAAGGGAGTATTACAATAAAATTAAGTATTATTAAGGGAGTATCATTAAATATCACATAGACTAGACATACTTGTTGATTCTGTATACATAATTGATAATTGTATGCATATGTCAATTTCTACATGCTATGTGAGTTTTGTGTATAGGAATGTGCATGTGTTTATTCATATTAGTTTGTGCTTGCATGTGCACTTCAAAAGGAAGAGATCATAAAAGAAGTGAAGCATATGTTATTTGATGACATTTAGTTTATGCAAAAACATAATTATTCATAATGTTATTTGTTAAGATAGATATAAAACTGATGAGTGGAAGTTTTATTAAAGACTCAAATCAAGATACAAGTTCATGTGGATAATACAAAACAAAATTAACAAACACAAGTGTATATGTAGTGAAATCATCCCAACAGGTATATAGGAGAAGCTAGTGATATCAACAATTTGATAAATTTGCAACTTACAACAGTGATACAGAGGCAATGGCCATAGGCTATAAATACTACAATACCATGTCATTGTAAACATTTAACAGGAGTGAATAATTGCAGATCCCATATGAATTATTTGTTGATAAATCATCATGTGGGTGTCCATGGAAGGTGCAATGTTGCAGAGATGTTAATACATTCCCAAGAGATGACTTCGATAAAATTAAAAATCACCACCAGCAACTCCAAAGTTCAATACATGCGACAAACAATATAGGAAAAGTACGGTGAATGTGAATCTCTACTTAAGTGAAGAAAAATCATTAAATTTACAACATATGAAGGAATTGTTCATGTTTCAAGGCAAAAGCATCATAGCATGAAGAAACCATAACTATGTACTGACCTATACCTTAAAGGAGCACAACATTAGTAGCAGGAGTAGTCAATAGACCAATGGTGTTTTCACTATTTACATCTTTTATTAATGGAGGTACAAATAGAATATAACAAAGGGAATGGATATACACAACAAAGAGATTCAACATTGTAAAAAAATAAAATCATTCAAGTCATGAGTAAACATCATGATCAACTGTTGTAACAGCAAGACAGAAGGATGTTATAACAACAGTTTTAATGACCAATCATCAAGATATAGTGATGATATTAGAATTCAAGTCAGTTGTCATACATTTCAGAAGGAGTGTATCATTGTAAATAAAAAATGATGTTATCATTCTTGTTTTGCTAATATTCATAAGATTTATCAGAATTAAGAGAGTGAAAATAAAATACAATCAACAAAGAATTGTAAATGATATACCATTATATATTACATGTGAAGCATACTGACCAATTATGTAGCATCAAAGTAGCCAATTCTTCATGACAAACCATATATGAATATCATCGAATGGAGCAGAGTTTGTCAAACATCATTAAAATTTATGATCCGAATGTAACAAAGCTATCTTCAAGTTTCAATTATAGAATTCCATGACTGCATAATAAGGTAAAACCCCTCTATGATATTCAAAGGAAATAAAGAAAAAAAAAGGGCTCTTATTCCATAGGTTTTGCTAATATCCAGAACATCAGCATTTTGAGAAAATTTTAAGAGTTTTGTTTTCTTTTTCGTGGAGTCTACTTTAGGTCTTGTGTACTAGTAGATCAAATTTGGAAAACAAAGGTACATAAAGAAATGCATATGGCCAAACCTATAAATTATGCCTTCATTGAAACATAGTATGACCTTCATGGCATTTTGTAAAGCAACAACCATTACAAAGAAACAAGAATATATGGAAGCCTTGGTTTCAAGATAAGTATAAGAGTCTAAAGACAGAATAAGTTTGACAAAAATTTGAATCTTGCAAGAAGATAGTTACATATTCATTTATGGAAAGGTTCCATTTCTCTAGTCATAATAACATATCATGAATCAAAGCTATCAAAATGGCCAGCAAAGCCCAAATCAACCAGGAAAATCAAAATGTATAGAGAAAAAAATCCTTGCAGGAAGTCACAGCTAGAAAACCAATCAACACATATTTATTCAGGAAAACCCTTACAAAAACACAAAAGATTCATGTAAAAAGAGATGACCAAAGCATACCCGCAAATAGAGAAAGGTTTGAAGTAGTGATCATTCACTAAGATCTTCAAGTCTCCATCATAAACCCAACTCGGCCCAACCTCCTAAGATTCCACAAAAAAACTACAGAAACCCTAGGCGTAAACTCATATGAAAAGAAATTACCAAGTGCCAAATGAGGAAAAATTAGGGGTTTTTACCCTATTTTCATTGTTATCCAAAGTTCTGCAATTCAAAACATTTTAAATAATATTAGGGATCAAAAGAACATAAATAGTTTTATTCAATATAGGTAAATCTACATCAAAATCTTGATTTTTATTCAATTCAAAGTTATAAACATTTAAAAGGAAGACAATTTTTTTCACATTTGTAAGAGGCATGTTACATTTAATAGTATTTTGGAATAAGAGGAAGATGTGAAGTTTGGATCTTGACTTTCATCAAATATGAAATAAATTTGATACATAAGAGGATTAAATAGTTTTATAAGGTAGTCTTAAATCAACATGTTTGATGTGGAAGATAAACTAGTAAGTAGTTCAAATTTATTATAAGGTTTGTTTACGAATCAATTACTATTTTTCTTAAGAGACAATGTCCAAGATTCTTATAAGCTTAAGTTTTATGAGTATTTTAAAAAATAATTCTTAGATATTGGAGGGCTTGAGTATGATGTCAAGTACAAGACCTTTATCTACATGAAAGATTTTGGATCAACATGATTTATTGTAGTTTTGCACTTATATTTTTTTGAGGAGTTGCAAAATATAGAGTTCAAACTCAACTTGGATTTGGTAGGATATTATTTAATGGTCTCCAAAAGTATTTTAAATTAGGAAAATTATTTGTTCTATGAAATAGAATTTGGCCCACTTTGGGGACACCAAATTAAATGGGTTTCAAGAGGTTTACATGTCACAGTTGGTGAAGCATTTGATCATATTATTTTTGGTTTTGATTTGAAGATAGAGAAATTGGCCCAATGGGTATTGATCAACCCAAAAAAGATAGATTATCATGCTAGTGTTTATAGTTAAATAAAGTAAACTTACATGTGAATTGAGGATGAGGCCTCCAAAGACTAACCTAAAACTTCAAATATATAAAGTACAGTGGGGTCATACTGGAAGATGGAGGCATTGGATGACAAGGAACAACAAAATATGAAGATTGGGTCTCAATATGGGGATTTTCAATTGGGAGACAAGCCTTTGGTCCATTAAGACATGCAAGATCTGAAATAAACTTAATATCCTCTAAAGTATCATCACAAAAAAGTATACAATCTTTATGTATCTACAAGGGGAATGATAAAATCTATTGTAAGATCCTTTGGAAATGGAGCCAATAGTGTGTGTGGGGAAAATCAATTTAAGACATAACACACAGAGTATCAAGATCAACACTAGAACAAATCAATCCTACAACAAGGTCAATGATAATATCCCAAGTCGATCTACCCCCTAGTGTGCCTATTTTAGGTAGGAATCCATAAAAATAAGGAAAATGATCTAGCCACCATAGATATATTAGAATATTATTTTTACCAAGACTCATTATTATCCTCTTCCTATATGACAATAACAAGGAACAAAAATCTAATGATAACTCCTCAAAATGACATAACTAAAGACCAATAACCTTAGTGCAGGTAGAGTGGAGCAATGTGGAGCAATGTGCAACAAGAACTTCAATAAATTAGCATACAATGGAACAATAATCTATTATTTTTTTAAAAATGAATTCTAAAAGTCATACCTTAGATCAATACACAATTATTCATAGGCATGGGTTTGAAGATAAGAGATTAGTTTCTTAAATGACAATGGCTAGTTCCTACAACAAACATTTGACAAGAAGTGAATAGGATTGGTTTGCGTGCAACTATTTATTCTAACTGTTTGATGAAGATTGAAATATGTAGACAATTTTTTGGTAAGCTGTTGATACAAAGTGTAATGTGTAGAGACAAACATAGTGAAAATTTGTTGGAGATTTGATTCTGAGTAGTTGATTGATTGTATGTTTGTCATTGATGACAACATATAATACACAATAGTAATTATGTATGTACTTATCTGAATGATGATGTAAAGACTTGCGTGGATAGATACATGTTTTTGACATGTTTATTATGTTATTTTCATACACAGACCCAGATATGATGTTTCAATAAAGTTATGCAATTCTGTTATTGGCAGTTACAGTTTTGTAGGTGTAACAGTTTAGGGCCGATGTATATAACATGTTTCTTGAGTTGCACCTATCTTCAGGATATGTGTGTGTATATTAATGGTTAGTTATGAGTTAACTATCTTTGGTAAAATGTGCCTATCATATTACATCAACATCATGTTCTTTGAGTTGATTTGGTGAAGTTGACTCAGTGAAGCGTCGCATCTGTTCAGTTTGACTTGTGCAGACTTAATATTGTTTGCGTGATTAGTTAAGCCGACTAAGGTGTGGTTGAAGTGTTTCTAAGAGCCGAAATGAACTTCTAATTTGGATAAGATACTTATAGTAGTTTGTTTGTGAACGCTAAGTGTGAATGATATGAAAAGAGAAGAAAGATGTACAAAGCAGATTATCAGAGTTGGTTCATTCATCAAGATTCTATGTGAAGAAGAAGTGAAAGATTGTAATACAGTGGAACTAATCAAGGCAGCATGTCTACTCTACAATTAATCATTAGATATAGTGCATATCTATTATTCAGAAGGTTGTAGCCTTTACAATCAAGCAGTGAGATTTTGGACAGTGAGTCCACCATCCCTAACAGGGTTATTTGTAAAAGACTCCTAACAGGGTCTGACCCTGAACCAGGTCACTATACTTATTGCATTGTAATGTACAACTCCTAACAAGGTTGAAATATCTTCTAACAGGGATTACTATAAACAAGTATAGTTTATTGTGGGTGCTAATTCCCATTAGGGTTTTTACCATTTGGTTTCCCCGTAATCAAATTGTGTGTTGTGTACCGTGTTATATGATTAAGCATTTACTTTGTTGTATTCTGAAGTTAAGGAAGTAGAAGAACTGAATTTACTGATAATTGATTCACCCCCCCTCTCAGTTATCCATTGGGACTATTCTAACAATTGGTATCAGAGCCAAGTGCCTTGGAGAAGAAGCCTAACAGCTTAAGGTAGATCAAATGGCTTACTTTAGAAAAGAAAGCCCTAAGTTTGATGGAGAAAATTATCTAGATTGGAAAAACAAAATGATAACACATCTACAATGTGTTGGCTTTGAGATCTTTGAAATTTCCACACAAGAAGTGGTAATTCCATCTTTGAAAGACCTTGCAAAGGATGATGCTGCTAATAGACAAAAGGAAACATTTACCAATAATGAAATTGCCAAAGAAGCCCTAATCAGCTCCTTATTTGACAATGAATCTTCTGAGATCAAGAAAATTGATAGAGCATATACCATATGGAAGTATTTAGAAGAGATGTTTGAAGGAGATGTTCAAGAAAAGAATGCACACAGGAAGACATGGAAAAAGAAATACAATAGTCTTGAGATGTTACCTGAAAAGAACATTAGAGCCTACAATCAAAGAATAAATGAAGCAGTCTCTGGAATCAGAAACAATGGTGGAGAAATATTAGAAGAAGATATAATGGACAAGTTGCTAGCCACTTTAACATCAGACTATGAAAACAAGATCAGTATTCTAGAGGAGACCATGCAATTCTCACAAGATTTCAAGAGAGAGAATTTGATCAGAAAAATCTCTGCATTTGAGATATCAAGATTGAAGACTGAACCTAAAAGTGAAACAACTTTCAAAGCCTCAGTCCATGGTAAGAAATCCTTACACATCTCTAGTCATAATGAGAAAGAAGAAGTTGATGAAGAACTTGAAGAAATCATTGCTATGATTGCTAGAAGAGAAAAGAAAGGAAAAGGAAAATATAAAGGACAGCTTCCATTCAAATATTTTTCATGTAATAAGATTGGTTACTTTGCATCTAAGTGTCCCACAAGAGTCAAGAAGTTTAGATCTGATTACAAGCTGAAATATAAGAAGGAATGTTATCATGCTGAAGAATGTGTAACTGATGAAGATTTAGGAGAAGATGAAATTGGATTCATTTCCCTTAGAGACATAGAAAGGTTTCTTGAGGAAATGGACATTGCAGATGAAAAGGAAGAACAAGAGCTAGCCCTAATTTCCAAAGCAGACATTAGAACTGATTGGATCATTGACAATGGATGCTCTCATCATATGACAGGTGACAAAGATAGATTCATTCATCTAGACAAATACAAAGGTGGTATGGTTATATTTGGAGATAACACTCCTAAACCTATCATAGGCAGAGGTTCTATCACTTTGGATGGAAAGAACAAAACTGATGATGTTCTATATGTTGATGGATTACATCATAACTTATTGAGTGTTGGACAGCTACTTGACAAAGGTTATCATTTGGAGTTCAAAGAAAACAAGTGCATCATTAACAACAAGGATGGAGACATGATTGCATCAAGATCCAAAACAAAAGGTAATTTTTTTCAACTTAATTATGATGTAAGTTGTTTTGTTGCAAAGGTGGATGACAGTTGGTTATGGCACAAGAGACTTTGTCATATCAATTTTGATAATATAGTAAAGATCGACAATGTTAAGGCAGTAAGAGACCTTCCTATTATTGCAAGACCTGTTGACACTATATGCAGGGAATGTGTTATGGGAAAGAATGTAAGGAGTTCCTTCAGAAGAAAGTATAACTCAACTAAGAACAAATTGGACCTAGTGCATACAGATTTGTGTGGACCTACCCAAACAAGATCATACTATGGAGAAAGGTATTTCATTTTTTTTGTTGATGATTTTTCTAGGATGATGTGGGTTGTGTTCTTAAGGGAGAAATCTGAAGCCTTTGAAATGTTCAAAATATTCAAAGCTAAGGTTGACAATGAATCCAAATTAAAACTGAAATGTCTGAGATCAGATAGATGAGGAGAGTTCACCTCTGATTAATTTTATGATTATTGTGAAGAACATGGCATTAAAATATAGTTGAGTGCACCTAGAACCCCTCAGCAGAATGGGATAGCAGAAAGGAGGAACAGAATAATACTTCATGCAGTGCGCACTATGATGATTGAAGGAAAAGTGGCACACACATATTGGAGAGATGCAGTGAACACAACAGTCTATACTATCAACAGAACTCAATTGAGGCCAAGCGCAGATAAGACACCCTATGAACTTTGGTTTGGAAATGTACCTATAGTAAAATATTTTAGAATCTTTGGCAGCAAGTTCTATATCAAGAGAGATGATGGTGTTGGTAAGTTTGATGCTAGATGTGATGAAGGTATTTTCCTTGGTTACTCTATAGAAAGAAAAGCATATAGATGTTTCAATTTGAGATTGAAAAAGATAATTGAAAGTACTCATGTAAAAATTGATGAGAAGTTTATGGTTCAAGAAAGATACTATGAATATGCACCTATGATTGAGGATGAACCCAGGCCTAGCAGCAAAGATACTATTATTGAAGAAATGTTTGATTGCATTGATGTCTCATGCAATGACCCTAAATCAAGCAGAGAAGAATCACATATTACAGAAGAAGAAGACACACCTAAAGTTCCAAAATTCAAATCTAGATACCACTCTAAAGATGATATCATTGGAGATCAGAGCAGCAGCATTTTGACCAGGTCAAAATCAAAAGGTCTAGCAATGGATGAAAAGATATGTTTACTTTCACAGATTGAACCTTTAAGTGTTGAAGATGCTTGTAATGATTTTGATTGGAAGAATGCAATGAAAGAAGAAATAGATCAGATAATAAAAAATGACACATGGGAATTGGTCCCTAGACCCAATGACAAAAATGTGATTGGAACAAAGTGGGTATTCAAAAATAAGATGAATGAAGATGGTTCAATTGTAAGAAACAAAGAAAGATTGGTATGTAAAGGATATGCATAGAGAGAAGGAATAAAATACACTGATACATTTGCCCCTGTGAGCATACTGGAAGCGATTAAGTTGTTCTTGGCATACACAACATTCAAAGACTTTAAAGTTTATCAAATGGATGTAAAATCAGCTTTTTTGAATGGTGGCTTGAATGAAGAAGTTTACATAGAGCAGCCTAAAGGATTTAATCTCTCAAATAAACTAGACATGGTATGCAGATTGAAGAAAGCACTCTATGGTCTTAAACAGGCCCCAAGAGCTTGGTATGAGAGACTTGATGGTTATCTTACCAAGATTGGATTCAAGAAAGGAGCATCAGATTATAACCTAATCACAAGAGAAACACCTGATGGATTATTGTTAGTTGTTATATTTGTTGATGACATTATCTTTGGGGGTAATGACAAGCTGAGTAAAGAATTTGCAAAAGAAATGCATAATGAATTTGAAATGAGTATGATTGGTCCTATAAAATACTTTTTGGGACTGAATGTAAAGCAAACAGATAAAGGTATATTCATTAATCAGTCTAAATATGTGAACGAAATACTAAAGACTTTTCAGATGGATGATTGTAAGCCGGTATGCACTCCCATGGTAATAGGAAGCAAGATTTCAAAAGATGATAACTCCACAGCAGTTGATAAGACATTGTACAAATCTATGATTGGTAAACTCATTTATCTAACTCAATCTAGACCTGACATATCTAATGCAATTGGCATTGTTGGAAGATTTGCAACTGAACCCAAGCAAAATCACCTAATGGCAATCAAGAGGATATTTAGATATCTAAAGGGAACTATAGACTATGGTTTATGGTATCCAAAATTAGAGAATGTACAACTTCATGTGTATATAGATGCAGATTGGGTAGGTTGTATTGATGACAGGAAGAGCACTTCAGGAGGAGTAGTATTTCTTGGAAACAGGTTGGTTTCTTGGATAAGCAAGAAGCAGAACTGTATTTCTTAGTCAACAATAGAAGTTGAATATGTTGTAGCAGCACTGAATTGTTCAACCATGGTTTGGATCAAGCAGATGGTTAAAGACTTTGGCATTCAGGTTGATTATCCTATTGTTATTCATCGTGACAATACTAGCACTATCAACATGTCTAAGAACCCTGTGATGCATGCAAAGACAAAACACATAGAGATCAAGTACCATTTCTTAAGAGAAAAGGTTGCAGACAAAGAAGTTAATTTAGACTATGTAAGCACAAAAGAACTGTTGGTAGATATTTTCACAAAGCCCTTATCAAAGGACACTTTTGAGTATCTCAGGGAGAAGTTGGGAGTAATTCCCTCTCCCGAGTCTGTTTAGAAGAAGCAGCAAGAACATCAGTCATTAAGTGACTGATGAATGGTTGACTACTCTACTTCTAGAGTAGTACTTGTACCTAAAGATCTATGGCACCCTTTTCCATTGATGTCAAAGGGGGAGTATATAGTAAGGGGGAGTATGTACTAAGGGGGAGCATATACTCTGGGGGAGTATATACATGGAACAAAAACACGCATAGAAGAACTGCAGCAGTTTAGAGAAATCTTTTGATGAGGATATTGAGAAGATTGTATAAGAAAGAGGACACCATGAATAGAGGATGTTTTTGATATCATATGTTTCCATCAATGTCAAAGGGGGAGATTGTTAGAGATTTGATTATGAGCAGTTGATTAATTGTATGTTTGTCATTGATGACAACATATAATACACAGTAGTAATTCTATATGTACTTATCTGAATGATAATGTAAAGACTTACATGGATAGATACATGTTGTTGACATGTTTATTATGTTATTTTCATACACGTAGACCTAGATATGATGTTTCAGTAAAGTTATGCAATTTTGTTATTGGCAGTTACAGTTCTGGAGGTGTAACAGTTTAGGGCCGATGTATATAACATGTTTCTTGAGTTGCACCTATCTTTAGGATACGTGTGTGTATATTAATGGTTAGTTATGATTTAACTATCTTTGGTTAAACACGCTTATCATATTACATCAAGATCGTGTTGTTTGAGTTGATTTGGTGAAGCCGACTCAGTGAAGCATCGCGTCTGTTCAGTTTGACTTGCGCGGACTTAATATTGTTTGTGTGATTAGTTAAGCCGACTAAGGTGTTTTTGAAGTGTTTCTAAGAGATAACATGACCTTCTAATTTGGAGAAGATACTTATAGTAGTTCGTTTGTGAATGCTAAGTGTGAATGATACAAAAAGAGAAGAAAGATGTATAGAGAAGATTATCAGAGTTGGTTCATTCATCAAGAGTCTATGTGAAGAAGAAGTGAAAGATTGTAATACATTGGAACTGATCAAGATAGTAGGTCTACTCTATAGTTCATCATCAGGTATAGTGCATATCTATTATTCAGAAGGTTGTAGCCTTCACCATCAAGTAGTGAGCTTTTGGACAATGAGTCCACCACCCCTAACAGAGTTATTTGTAAAAGACTCCTAACACAGTCTGACTCTGAACCAGGTCACTATACTTATTGCATTGTAATGTAGAACTCCTAATAGGGTTGAAATATCTTCTAACAGGGATTACTATAAACAAGTATAGTTTATTGTGGGTGCTAATTCCCACCGGGGTTTTTACCATTTGGTTTCCCTGTAATCAAATTGTGTGTTGTGTACTGTTTTATATGATTAAGCATTTACTTTGTTGTATTCTGAAGTTAAGGAAGTAGAAGAACTGAAGTTACTGATAACCGATTCACCCCCCCCCCTCTCAGTTATCATTTGGGACTATTCTAACAAAATTATCATAGTTAAATGATGTAGTAACATGAATATTTAATGTATGTTGAAATAAAGAAGATGATAAGAACTTAAGTGACAACCAATCTTATTTTTGTATATATTCATTCAAAATGAAATATAAAGTGTTAACGTTGTGTTTGCAAAGGTTTGTAATAGTGTATAAGAAAGTTATCAGTGTTGTGTATTGAAATATTTTGTTGATGAGAGAAGATTATTTAGTGATCTATAATAAAATAGAGTATTCATTTGAATCATGATTATTTCATCTTAAGAACTTTTTAAGGGAGTTGGTGCTCTTAGGGTTGGTGATTTGGATGTAACTAGTGAGGTTTTAATCAGTGATATCTTTGTAAGGGGTTGGTGCTCCTAGGGTTGATACCTTGAATGTAGCCATTGAGGCTTGTATTTCTAGTGAAGCATATTTGTAACCAGTGAGGTTTTCATGGTCAGTGAGGCTTAATGAAGTTTATTACATAGTGGGTTTTTACTCTTCAATGATTTTCCACTCAAACATTGGTGTTATGTGATGTGCATATATGATTCAATTGTTCTATGGATTGATATATGACTTGATGCTATTGTTTTGTGTTGATAGTCAAAATAATGTTTTCATGCAACTAATTTTAAAGCATCTACATGTTTAATAAATTTATAGTAAAGACCACTAATTCACCTCTCCCTTGTAGTGGTCTAGGGTATTTCAACAAAGTGCAATGAGATTTAATGATTTCCAATTGTGTTTGAAACCCTAGATCCAATATAATTTCTATTAAATAATCTCTAGGTAACCACTCAGGGATTCCATTGTGA
>MU227806.1:856341-866568 GCA_018584345.1 Thuja plicata | reverse complement strand
TTTCTCTATGATTGTTAATTCTGATTTATATCCTTCTCTACTGTCCCATGATCATGTTCAAAAGCATCCATGTTCAAAATAGTTTCACAAATTTCAAAATATGAACCAAATGAGGAGATTCGATAAAGTGAACAAATCACATTACAAATTGTCTTAGGGAAACTCATGTCCCATGGGTACCATAGTGAAATCATTTCGAACCAGACCTTCCATTTGCCAGTAAAAAATAAATGCCCATTTGCAGTACAAGCACAAAGAAAACTCACAGCTAAAAGAAAGCTCGGACAACATAAAGTATATAACATTGAAATGTGCATAAAATCAAAAATGGGTTTCAAAGAGTAAAGTCACAGTTTTCACAATTGAAACCCTCAACTGAGAGACCCGTGGCTTGCAAGAAAAATAGAGCTTGTAGGTTTTTCATTATGTGTTTCTTTCAACTAGAGCACAAATATATGAACCCTTATTCATGAGCATATAAAATCAGATTTAGCAGAGTCACATGTATCAAAAGCTAATAAGAAAAAGTCCAGATGAAATCACCAATACAAGAGGAAAATACAAAGTTTTTATTATTTTTCAAGTAATGAAATCACAAATGATCTACAATAGTGATATTTTGTTTAATAAAAGGTACAAAGACATACCTAATGAGGGACGTGGCCTGCGAAACAAAATGGAGAGCTTACCAGCTAGATTGAATGCAAATAATCCTACGGGATCTTCAGCTAAAAAAAATCCATCAAGATTCACCTATTCTTCACGTCTTTGACATACAATAGTAATTAGGGCCCTCTTCTGCTCGCATGCACAGCTCAATCACAAATGATACTTTTTTTTAATTTTTTTTGTTTATAATGAAGAGGGTGTCACAATTATGATGACATCATCACCATTACGACAACATCGGGGGCACTTGAAAAAAAACACAAAAATCACACACAAATGGTAGCACCATCACAAATTGGCATTGAAATTTGACCCCAAATGTTGTAGTGTGCAGAGACTGAGTGACAGAGTCAAGCACTTTTGCAAATGGAAATACTATTGAAGATATCAGGAGAATGAGAAATAAAATGTGGAGGAGAGCTTCAAACAATTATAATACTGGACCAAGCATGACAGTTGGTGACACCTCATCTAATGGATCAGGTGACTCCACCATCCCCACCTAAGCAATACAAGTAAGTATGGAACTACTCTCTACAAACCTGAATTTTACATCATTTCCTATATTCATTGAGAATATGCCAAATTAGCATGAATGAAGATGCACTATGGTATTGCATTTTATTTTTTGTGAATCTAGTCTGGTTAGTCATTATAAACTAAGCATAAATTGCACGTCGGTAAACATATGAAAGATAACCGAGTTGACACAATATACCGAGCATCATCAGTAAACATGTGGAAGACAACCTTGTTGACACTTTGTACTGAGTATTATATATTCATAGAGATGAATACTTTGGTGTGTTAACCGAGCATCTATGCTTTGTCAACTAAGTGGTAGGTGAAGCATTTAATGCATCACTTAGGGTATATTTTTCTATAATAAGGGAAAATGTGAACTCATTCATTCACCTAGTGTTAAAGATTAGATTGCAGAGTGAAGAAGTGATTCAGAGCAACAACATTGCAAAGCAATTCACAGCACCATTAAAACAAATCCAACAGATCACAAGAATTCTTAGCAAGCATTCAGTGAGTATCTATACTTACTGAGTTGACAGTTCATTTGCAAAAATCCTTAATTTGAAGAATAATGGCAACCACTTCTTGAACCACAAAGATCAAGATGGAAATAGACATAATGGTTTTTCTAATCAAGAACTCAACCTGTGAAGAACCAAACTACAAGCTCTGTCATGAGGTTGTTGCACAACCCAATGACAAGGGAGCTTTTTCGAGTATCCCACCTAGGGTTTTAATGGTCAAAGACATCTGAGCATACATCCACTGCAAAGTTGTAGAGATTGGAGACATTGAACTTGAAGAAGCTTATTAGAAGCTATGCAAGGATGGAAACCTGAAGGATGAGTACAAACACATTGAAGTGAAAGGGTTAACCAATTCCCTACTATTCCTGAAAGAATTCAAAATAGAATGGATACGCATTGCACTCATCTGAGTGTATAATGATAAAATATGGTTAGATGAACCTTACGAAATCACAAAGGATGTGATTCATACAGTGATTGGTTATCCAATCATTGAGAAGGAAAAATCACTAAGGCACCCTGGACACCCCGAGATTGAAAAACTAACTATAGCCAAATGGGACAGTAGAGGTCTAAAATTAAATTCAATCACCGACCCTAAAATGAAGATTGGTGCATATGTGATGGGATACAAGATCTTTCAAGCAAGCAGAATGAATAGTGTTTCTTATGGAGCAGGTGACATAGCATACAAGATAGTAAAGAAAGGTGTGTAATTGAACCTAGCAAAGCTACTATTGAAACAACTAGAGGAAAACATGAGGACAATTAGATCAGCATGATATAATACATGTAAGTTTGGTTCTCTATTAATGTGCACATTCTTTTACTTTCAAATATTATTTCCTTCATTCGGTAATGTCACCTGGGACACAAACCAACCAATAACAATACAGATTAGTGATTACATTAAATCACTAGGAGACAATTTCATTCCAATGTTGGATGGCTACTTTACAACATTTAAGAATAGGATGCGGAAAAGGATGAGAATTCCTGCACAGTTGGTTGAACAATACAAAGATGAGATATGATTTGTAGTTAACACCGACACCACACTAATCAAAACTACCAACCCAAGAACAGAATGGTTACCACCATTCGAATATGAGATTGACATAGATCTGGCTACAAAAGCCATTGAAGACCTATAGAATGAACCATTTGACAAATCTATAAGAATATTTGGTACATATGAGGAAGCCAAGTCAAGAATAAATATTGTTTTAGTAGTCAATAAGATAGGAAAGAAATAAACACAAATGGTGAAAAAACTTAAGCAAAAACTCTTAGTAACTGATGAAGAGTTAGAACAAATAGAAGATGTCACCGAGGAATAGTCACCCATCAGTGAAAGTAACAAGGAAAGTGATTCTAAGTCTACAAAATCTAATGTAGAGCCACCAAAGGAAAAGAAAACAAAATTTACTAATGTAACAACTTCATCTAGGACAAGAAGAAAAACTACTAAGGTAGACTCACCACCACTGAAGAAAGGTACAGTGAAAACATATCATAAAATAAAAGCCTCAATCGAGCAACCAACACTGAGACAATGAAAGAGATATGTGAGAGGTAAAGAAGACAAGGATTATACTAAAGCTAATGAGAGAGAACAAAGGATCCAAGTAGAAAAGGCCAAAGTACCAAAAATAATTGCAGAATCAATCATCAAATCAGGATACTTACAACATCATAAAATTAGACAATGGGTAAATATGTCTACCAAGGATCAGCATAAAATAGAAGAAGCAATATTAATATGATGGTTGCATTCAAATATGTACCTCTACAATTTGGAAGTCATATTCCATAGGATCTACAAGACAAAATATTAGCTAGGTGGACTTATGCATTACATATGGAAAAATAGATGAGGGAGAAATCCCTAGCTACATTCATGCCCGACTCCACAGTTGAAGAAATTGATGAAACAATGAAGGAGCATGCAAAGAAATGTTTTGAAAAAACAAGAGCATACAAGGTATTGCAGAACAAGCTCGAAGACATTGACATGGAGAGAAACAAGATTTGGACACAAATCTTTAATCCTCCAAAGCAATTACTATCTCTAACTAAGACTTCTCACACCGAAGAAAAGGAGGCCACACTGAGCCCCGAGCATATTTTCATCAATGACACCGAGGATGTCAATCCAATTGACTTAACCATAGAGGCTAGTAAGGCCATGGATGATATACCTCAAATATTGTAATCATTAGAAGAAACAAGAGACATAACAATATAGGATATAACTCATGGATATCCTGATGATAATGTCAAGGATGATGAAGAAGTCAATGTTTCCACCAAGAAAATAACTGAATAGGAAACTACTGATGTTGCACAGGTACAAATACTAGGCAATATGCCTTTATTGATGCAATCCATAAACATTGACTGAGTCACAACAGACACCACCTGACAGTGAAATAGACATACCAATGGATAAAGGTGAGGAACAAGGGGAGAAGATAGATAAAAGTGGAGAGGATAAACCGAGTGATGCACCCACTGAGGACAGTGGAAAGGTAGACAAGGATGTACATCAAGACAAGGTTGATGTAGAGACATCTACAAATGACCAACAAGTATTGACCAAGAAACCTAGCCATGGCACCACACCTCCAAAGAAATCAATGATAGAAACTAAGAAACAAAAGGCTCTTGCTATCATACATCATTCCCTTGCATCAAGAAACATTCCAAAGAAGAAGAATCCAAAGAAAATTAAAGTCCCTATTACACTTGATGAGATAATAGACATAACCAACTGCAATCCAAGAACACTTGATCATGAGTCATTATCAAGGTATGAGGAGTTATGTAAAATGAAAGCACAATAGGAAAAGCTATGAATGGAACACAAGAATACTCAAGTACTGGAAACAAACAAGGATATTTTGTTGCAAATAATTCCTGACACATAGATTGATCAAAATGCACCCATCATTGATCAACTAGAAGTTCTGACCAAGGCAATCACATAATAGAATGTAGACACCAAGAAGATCATTGAGGAAAGAGAGGAAGAAAAGTATCACTATAGGATAATAGAGAAGATCAACCAAGAGGTAGTAGTAAACAAGGTGAAACTTTCTGAACTGGTAACTATATTAGATCATGTTAATTTAGAACTAGTTACCTTAGTTAATGTAATACCTATCCCTTTGTCTGTTTGCCTGTGTCAGTTACTGATCTCTTTTAGACCATAGTATGTTTGTGTTAGCTCTTTCAGGTGATTTTAAGGATATTCATGCATTGCTTTTCAGTATGGTGTTGATCCATTATTATCATGTTGTATCTTTTTTGTATGTGTGTTTTAGGGTTATCTAATGATGCTTATGTATATGTTAGGATTTCATTTTGGTTATGGTTTCTGACAATACTGACCTTAGATTTATATGCACATAGATCATTGTATGTTTTCATTACTATTTGATGTGCTTGGTATGGTATGGGACAGAGTCGTAGTTACTTTCTTCGGCAAGATCCACATGATAACCTAGTCTCAACCATTATTTTCCATATGATATATGCATGTATGATCGTCTTTGTGATAACAGGTTTGTAGGTACTGGGCTACGTCTTCCCTGAATTGGCAGGAGTGAGCGTGCCCTATCACATTAATCTCAATGGTAAGAGAGGGGAGATAGTTTTCAGGTCCAAATCCTATCCTAAACCAAATTGTCCTAGTTAGTGGACAAGTATCTGTTTGACTACCCTTACCAAATTCGTATAGTCGATAGGAATTCGTGTATTCCTTTCCTAGTGCTTGTTTGGTTTTGCATGTGTTTGATTTTAGGTGCTTGAGGTGATTATATGGGTGTTATATCATGTTGTTTATTTAATTGAATATTATTGCAATTAATTATTAAATATAGGGTATTTAATTAATTGAATATTAAATTAAATACCTATGTTTAATTGGTAGGTTAATTAAGGTGCAATTATTGAATATTAATATTTAATTGAATATTTAATTGTAAATTAGAGTAAATATGTTTTTATGCTTAATTAAGTAATTAAATATTTAGTTGTATGGATAATTGTGATGTAAATATTTAAGTTATTTAAATTAATATTTTATTAATTACATGTGCAAGATTTTGTTGAAAAGTATTTTCAAACTCTAGAGATCTCAACTTGATTTTAGGATTCAAAGTTGAGATGTGGAATTAAAAGAAATTTTAATTAATTAATTGTTATTTTCTTTCAATTTTTGGGAGAGTCCTTTTAGGAGTTAACTGGATGTGTTGTCATGAGGGTTTGCATGTTTAGGGTAAATTGAATTCCATTAGGAGGGAATTGCGGTTTCTTTTGGATTAACAGGTTTTTGGAGATTTGAGAGCTTGGTGTGTGTGCTTGGCTTGGGAGAAACTGAGGAATCTTGTGGTTGCTTGTTGGATTGAAGAATTGGGTGGATTCGTGGTTTGCATGTGCTTGGGTCTTCGTAGTTTCAGATCTGTGGTTGATTTGTGCTTGGAGATTTTCAGGGTTTTGTATTCTTCAAAGGCATAGTCTCATATTTCTTGCATTGGATTTGAGATAGGGTTTGAGATCCCTACAATGGTTTTCAATTTTTCAATCATGTGGTTCTCTGTGTTTAAATGGACACATGTTAAATCATTATGGTAATTAGGTATTTATCTGAGTTTTTGTATTTTTGGGTATTTAGGAAACCCTTAGATCTATTATTTCCATTGTTTATTATTACTTGGCATAGCTCAGTAATGCTAGCCAAATTTCATTGGAAAATACCTCCTATATCTCTTAGAAATCGATAAATTAAATTGTCTATAGTTTGAACTATAGAAGAAAATAAATATTTAGTTCTATGTGTTTTGCATTGAGAAAAATAAATAAATCTTACAAGGAAAAAAAAAATAGCTCTTTGTGAAAAGAAAATACAGAGTTAATTTATCCAAAATTACACCAGTAAAAAAAAAAGAAATTAGGAAAAAAAAACAAAAAAAAAAAAAATCCTACTTTACTTTATTCCGTTTTCAGAATTATTAAAAAAATAATAATAAAAAAACAATTTATTAAAAAAAAATGCATTATTAAAAAGTTGTTTTTTAAAAAAAGAAATTAAAAATGGTTTTTGGGGAGTGGGTGGCGGGGACCACCGCACCCCCCTGCCGCGCGAGTACCGCACGGTGCCCGGCGATCTGTACAGCGTAGAACTGCATGGGGAACCGTGGGCCTGCGGGCTGTGGAACTCCACAGAGGGGGGACCACGGGGGCCACAGTGCCCACGCGGCACTATCCCTGCGGGAAGGGTAAGGGGTGGGGCCAAGGGACCCCCCCCGATATTTGTTTTTTCAATTCTTTTTTATTTTTGATTTTAAATTTAGTTTTGTTTAATTATATATAATTTTAATTTATTTTAAATTAATTTAATTTATTTATTTTAAATTAATTTAATTAATTTAAGTTAGTTTAAAATTATTAAATTATGTTTTATTTAAATGATATTTAAGATATTTGGTATATATATATATATATATATATATATATATATATATATATATATATATATTATATTATCTTTTAGATATGTTTTCTTTTTCTTTTATATGTTTTAGGATTTAGTAATTATATAGTATTTTATTTTAATCTATACTAATTGATTTGGTATATGGTAGTGTATTGTGCTAATTGGGATTATTCGCATTACATCACTATTAAGGTTGTTAATTCTTTATGAATGTTTAGTAATTAATAGTATCATTGATTTGTAGATAGAAGAGGGATTTGTATTGTTTATAGATTAACCTTTATTATTCAAATGAGGTTTGGTGGTGGAAATTAGATAATCATAGCGTCATTGTTGGACGAATTCTAGTAAATGCTATATTACACCTAGGAATTCTATAATTTTGTAATTATAACTAGGATTTGGTAATTATTTCTTAGATGTATTTATAAGTTGTTTGTTTTATAAATAAATCTATAGGGAATGTTAGCATCTATTAAATATAGAATATATAATTATGTCTAGATAGTAATTTTAGCGAGTAAATGAATTTGCATGATTAAGAGTTATAAATTTGTTTATTCTTATGTTAACATTGTATTTAATTTAGTGCATTCTAAATATGAGTTATTGTACTATGATGTGTTTTGGGTGTGTGTTTATATGAATTGAATGTCCTCCTATATTTTCATGCTTTCAGGTATCTATTGGGTTAGATGACCCTAGGACTTAAATCCAGAGGTTTCGGGAGTGTACTTTCTGTATGATGTTAGTATGATGTCAGTTGTGATTATATGAGTATGTCATGGTCCTGATTTCCTAAACCAAACCTAATTTAGATATGATGTATTGTTTGGTCCTGTAAGGACACTATGGATGTTTTGTGGTTGTTGAGAACCTATGTGCACCTGAATGGACAAGTTGCAACTTGTATTACGATTTATCCTTTATGATATTCTTTTGGTAAACCTAGGGTAGGTTACCTAGTTGTATAGTAGGAGGTGGCTTGCAATAAGTACCGAAGCCCACAAATGGCTACTAGGATTTGCTTATTGTAAGTAGTGGTAACAAGTGATAACATAATTAATCTAATTAGGCTGACCTAGTATTAAACTAATAAGATTAATGCCTCACCCATGCTTGAGCGCTAACATAGGCTAAGATGAAGGATGAGTAGATGCTTACCCCCCTTCGAGGTGTGGTTTCAAGCATCATTAGTGATCTTGTCTGTATGAAAGGTCACTGATGTCGTGTATAGTCACTTGGGTGTCGGAATCCATTATGGTATTACTAGGACATAACTCAAGGATGGGAAGTTGATGTAGGGGACTCCCCTTAATACCACAAGTACACGATAGAAACAAAGAGAAACAACAAAAATTTTCAAGAACAGAAAATTGGCTTCTTATTGGCTCCACAAATGTGGAATTACAAACTTCAGAATTACAATATCAAAAGCCACATAGGCATCCCTTACAATAATCTGTAGGACAAAGCCTCAAATAACCACCTAGAACTGCCCTAGACAACACTACGGGCCTTCTTTATATAGGCAATTTCCACCGCCCGAGAAGGTTCCATAAATTTAGCCCATAGGGCCGACTACCCTTAGCATTTAATTATTTTTCACTTTTATAACACAAGGGTCAACTTTAAATATTTACAAAACATGAGATTAGGTAGCCCAACTTCTGGAAGCCATAACTTTTGAACCGTAGCTCCAATTGGCTATTATAACCACTTTCCAGAAAGGGAAGATCACGATCTACAGTGCCTGACTAGCGAAACACAAGTCAATCGGGGGTTCAACCTCGATCCGGAGCCTCTAAGGTCCTGAAAATTGAGCTCAAAGGTTTTGCACCCTAAAATCTCAACAGTAAATCCTTAATAACTTTGCCAATACAGATGATTTGGCAATGAAATTCAACTGGCATTCTTATATGACTAAGATGAACCTTCACCTGGAAAATTAGAACATTCTGAGTTCAAATGACCAACTTACTAAAAATAGTAAGTTTCTAAAAATAGCAACTTTGTACAAAATAGCCCTTATTGAATAGAAAAACACATATTTTTGGGTGATGCAAGATTGCCCTTACACCCAGGATGCTCCTGCATCAGACGTACATAATGACACCTTCCTAGTACATGTGTCAGTACCTCTGGTGTTGTTTAGTGTTCCTTGTTTTGGATTAGAATGCTTCTAGGATCTTCCTTTGCATGGAGTTTGAGGTTATGCGTACCTTATTTGTATTCTTGTTGTATACTCCATGTGATGGGCCTGTTACTATCTCCTCAACATCGTGGGAGTGGACCTTTGGTTCCATGTGGTCGGGTGGTAGTGATTCTTATTACCATTGAGATTTTGATGGATTCTTCTGTTAGAGTAATAGTCTATCGGGTTATTAATTAAATAATTATGATCTAATTACTAACTCACCTATTCACTCTAGTTTTCTTTAGCTAACCTTAGGGTTTCCTTTTTTAGGGTTTCATGATTCCTTTTATAAGGATTCACTTCTTTGCATTTGATTAAGGAGATTGTATTGTATTCATTATTGTTGATAATAGAAGTTTTTTCTTTCAACATGGATATCATGTCTCTGGCTTTTTGGCCACCATAGCTTCTTCTCTCTTTTGTCTTTGCTTCTACTTTGTGACAGGTTTGCATGCAGGTGTTCTTGGGAGAATAGGGCATTTCCTATTTCTACACTAATACATTTGGGGTGAAATTGCGACGGCAATTTGCGACGGGGGGCAGATGTTATGTGTTTTTGGCTTTTTTTTCAATTATAACCCGACAGCGTCGCAATTGCGACGTTGGCGGGATATAAGGCAAAAAAAAAAAGGGAAAACGCGCGTTGTCTTTTCTATTTTCATTTGCGCCGAGAGGGAGTAAGGGAGCTTTGGTGTGCCTCTTTCCCGTGGAACAGCAGTGCTTGCAGAGGTAAAACTGATTTCTTCTCTTTTTCATTGATTCGGTTGCTCATTTTTATATATCTTCATATGAATCCGTTTATCGACATT
>MU227806.1:828230-856241 GCA_018584345.1 Thuja plicata | reverse complement strand
CAATGACATTCATCCTTGACTAATTCATTTGACATCAATGAAAGATGCAGTCACCTAAGGCCTAACCAATTTTATGGAGTACAACATTATGAAAGATGAAGCCAGAATAAAGTGGCGGTATAGCCACAGATAAAAAAAAATTTTGTTTTACTCATTTACTGTCACAATTGCGATGTCAACCCTGGGATCGCGACGGGGTTGCTGTAGCGGCGACGCCAACCACCCGTCGCAATGGAATTGGTACTCGTCACAATTACGACGTCATCCAAGGGGATTGCGACGGGGTTGCTGTAGCGGCGACGCCAAGATACCATCGCAATTTCATTGGGACAGGTCACAATTGCGACGCATTCCACAAGAATTACGGTCAGATGAAGCCAGAATAAAGTGGCGGTATAGCCACGGATATCTGTCGTAATTGCGACGTGTGATGACGGGCGTTGTAATTTGCGACTAAAAATGAGCAACGGTCACTACTGTCGCAATTGCGACATGTGACTGTCGTAATTGCGACACATAGCCGTCGCAATTCGATGCCAAATGTATTAGTGCTAACATCTTCTTCATGCTTGGATGTTCTTTGATGCAGTTCTATCTTCTGATTCTTTTGGAGACTAGTTCAGTTTCATAAGTTGTATATTTGTACCATATGTGTATAATGGTTATCATCATTGGAGGATGCATTGTATTGGTTATTATGTATTATTACATACCGTATGATTTGTACAGTGGGTTTTGATTAGGTAATGTACCTTATGGTATCAGTTGTATATGTAATCTTTATTGTGAGATGTATGTTATAGGTTTCAGATTATGTGACCTTTATGTCAGTTCTTTATTATTGTAATTGTAGATTAGTTTGTTTAAGTAATTCTACATCAAGGAACCCTCGAGGAATATTAATCATGTATGAGTTGTATCTCATGTATGTCATGTACTTCATTGTGTTGCTTCCGCATTGCTATTAATATTGTTGCAAACATTAAAAAAAAAAAAAATCTGTGAACTTTGTGTCTTGTTTAGGTTAAGTTCTCCTGGGTTCCCTGGTGGGGCATTACAGTTAAAAATCTATGTACTATTGAAAAATTCACCACCAAGCATGATACACAAATAACTAAATTAAATGAATATCTAAAAGCTAGTGCACAAAGTCTTTCAACCAAGCAAAATGTATTCAAACTGCATTATGAAAAGCT
The DNA here is from genome assembly GCA_018584345.1 of Thuja plicata. Lineage (NCBI taxonomy): Eukaryota > Viridiplantae > Streptophyta > Pinopsida > Cupressales > Cupressaceae > Thuja > Thuja plicata. The sequence continues at coordinate 855,045 of MU227806.1, read as the reverse complement.
ACTTGAATATAAACAGTTAAGAATTGAGATACAAAAGGAAGAAATAAAAATTAGAGATGAATTAAATAAGCTACAAGTCATGTTACTATTGAATCTCACATTACTGATAACACATATGACTATGACAAAGACACTAATTCCCACCCTAGAGATTTCAGTAGCAGAAAGCATCTATGACATGCACGCTCAAATCACATTGGAGAAAATGAACCTAGAGCATCTAAAGGAGAAATGGGAGAAGCTGGTGGAATCCATCAAGCAATATAATTCACACATTCTTGAAAAGCTTTAAGTTATACATCTTGGTCATTACTTTCAAAAAAGGGGGGAAACATGTACATACATTGTATCTACATATTGAGGCATGCACATAGGGGGAGTCATTGTAAAGGTAACACACTTGGTATATACTATACATATGAGTTTTTGATACAAATGCCAAAGGGGGATATTGATAATCCTTAAAGGATCAGAAGTTGTCATTAGTATACAAGCAGACAGTTTTGGTCGGTCATGGTCACCGAGCGCAGTAATTACCGACTATAGTGGTCACCGAAATGTTTTGAACACCGAGCAGTATATCAACTGAGCACTAGTATATAGAGACATCACCAAGCACTATTCTACACTGAGAGACAACATTCCACTAGGAAAAGAAGATTTGAAACAACATGTCAGATAAAGTAATTTAGTCTTTAAAATAGCTTTATGCTTAGCTGGAAAATCATTTCTTGTGGATCAAGAAAAGTTTAAATTATGGATTTAATTAGTTTAACTGATTGTATTCATGCAAACTAGGAGATCAAGGTCAAGTTGTAAACCTTTTATCTTAGAGTTATTCAAGAAAAGCATCAAACCTAATTAGTTCAAAATCTTGTATAAATAGATGTATTAATCAATCAAGTAAATGATGATTATAGCCGCCAAGGACATTTATGGATCAGACAGAGGTTTTCATGTAGAAGGACAGACAAAGAAGAATTTAGTTATGAATAACTACATTCAAGGCTACCAAGAAGAACACAGGCATTATTCATCACAATAGGTGATACATATATTTTGTGAACTTAATGGATCTGTAATCAGCAATTCAAGATTGCAAGCTATCAGGTCATACATATTTGTTACTCTCTAACAATTATATCAAGAAGTAAAATGGACTTAACTGTTAGGATGAATTTAGAATAATTGAGAGGGGGGGTGAATCAGTTATCCTCAGGTCTAGATGTGCCCATATAAAAATTTAAACCAACTTCAACAACTCAGATCTGCTCGGCAACAATAAACAACAAAAGTGTACAGTTTACTGTACTAATGAAATAAGCTTGCAGAAACTTAACAGTAAAACACAACAATAACATTCACACATTTTGACACCATTATTTAACATGGAAACCCAATATGGTAAAAACCACCAATAACATGCTACCAAAATTTCACTCTTCTGAAGTGATGCCCTGTTAGGAGCCAACCCTATTAAAGGTTACAAAACAAATTGTCAAATGTGACCTGATTAAAGGATTTAATCACCCTGTCAGGAGTGGCCTTGTTAGAGGACTTAGAACATTCCAGTCTGAATGTCACCTTGTTCAAAAGATTTATACAATGACTATTAGGTCAACTTGGTTAAAGGATTTGAACTAATACAATGGTTAGAAACTAATCAGTAGGTGTGATATGATACATACAACTTACTTTGCAAATCTAGATCCAATTTTAGCTCTAATGCTAATTCACTAAGTGCCCTCCATTTTCATCTCAAACTTTAGATCTGCTTGAAAATCCATCAAGAAATCTCTCTCTTCTTCTCTTCTCAGCCTTCTTTGCTAGGTCTTACCAATCTGTCAATTAACCATGCAATACTCTTGCATACAAACTTATCCTCCCTTGGATACAATGACAATAACCATAGTAGGTTATATTATACCTCTTCATCTAGGTCAGATAAATATTTTTCCACTTAATCAAGATTTTAGATCTTAGGTTAGGTCATATCCAATGGATCTTTCCATCATTAAATTTAATTTACTTCTCCAATACAGTCATTAATTAAACATTGAATCCCTGCGCTAATAATAGTTTCCTGTGCTAATAATAGTTTCCTGTGCATTAAATGAATGTGGACCAATCTTAATTAGATATGCATATCCCAATAAAATCAACTATGTCAGCCATAGATCTCAAATCTCATCAATTAACAAAATACTACTGCTTGGCTTTCTCTATCTCCCTCAGCATTTCACTGGCGCTCAGCATCATCTTTGCTTTGCTCGGCATCACCTTTCAATTTTCTTGGCATTGAATTTTCTTTTCTCAGCATTGACTTTCTAGTGAACTATTAGTGATAGATAAATAGCGTATCACTTTTCCAAAGTGCCAAATGATCAAGTACCCTAGTGTATACTCATAACTCAATCATTTCCTTGGTCTTCTTGTTATCCCATTCTTTTCAAATCTTCATCAATTAATAGATAAGGTACTCAAACATACAGCAATAGTCTCACCAGTTAAGGTTTGACATCAATGACAAAATAACAATTGTCTACATTGTAGCAATCTTTCCAACAATCTCCCTCTTTGGCATTGATGGCAACACTAAACTGTAAAACAATAATTTCCAACCAAATTACTATACAATCCAAAAAATGCATGTGTTATTGATATGAACAAATCCTCATTAATGTCTTAAGCTTCATTCTGACTCCCTCTGTGTCTATAATCACACTGAAATGTTTTATGTTACTGTTCAGCTCCTTCTTTCAATAATATCTCCCTCATATCTATTTTAGTAATAATTAGTTTTAGCAATAATCTCCCTCTTTGACAACAATGCCAAAGATGTTGACATCTTCATTATGTAGATTATTTTGTTCTAATCTTTGTATCATGTTGTTCCTATCATCTTTGTTTATGACTAATCTCCTTTTCTAATCTTGTCTTACACTTCACAGTTTTTAGGTAGCATTCTAAAAAATGTGACTTACTGTGCATCAATGTGTCAAGTGTTCTAATTAAAACATTTGATGTAGCAGTACCATTCCAAACTAGTTAGTCTATGCTAGGGGAATTACCCCCAATTTACCTCTTAGATACTCATGAGCATCCTTGGGTAATGCTTTTGTAAATATGTCTGCCAATTGTTCCTTAGTGTTCACATATTCCAGTCTCACTTCCTTCTTCTGAACTAGCTCCATCAAGTAATGATACTTGATAGCTAAATGTTTTTTCTTAGAGTGCATTACAGTATTTTTAGAAATATTAGTGGCACTTGTGTTATCACAATATATGACAACTGGTTCTGTGATTCTCCTCCTTCATACCTTTCAGTAGTATCTTCAACCACATAATGTTTGAACAATTAATTGTTGCTGCCGCATACTTGGCTTCAGTTGTAGATTGTGAGGTGCAATTATGTTTCTTGCTTGTCTAGGAAACTAATCTTTTCCCCAAAATAAATGCTCCTTCTATCATTCTTTTTCTATCATCAATATTACCAGCCCAGTCAGAATCAGTATAGACTCTGAGTTCAAACTTGTCATTCCTTTTGTAATATAGGCCATAGTCTTCTGTACCTTTCAAATATCTTAGAATTATTTTCACTGCCATTATATGTGTCTCTTTTGGATTAGCAAAAAATCTAGCAACAATTCCAACTGTACAGTGTTTGATTTACCTCTTTTGTATCATCATTCTTTGTCAACTTCTATCCAGTAGCCATGGGTGTACTCACTGGTTTTGAATCTTTCATACCAAAATTTTTTAGTATCTCCTTGACATATTTTCATTGAGTAATATAGATATCATTCTTCATTTGATGTATTTGTAAACCAACAAAGAATTTTATCTCACCAAACATAGACATTTCAAATTCAGTTTGCATCTCTTTTGAACATGCTTTACATATCATATCTTGTCCACTAAATATGATGTCATCAACAAAAATTTCAGCCAATAAAATTCATTTACCTTGCTCTGTTTTCAAATACAGATTGTTGTTGTCATTTTCTCTTGCAAATCCAATCTTCATTAGATAATTGTATAATCTTTCATACCATGCTCTAGGTGCTTGCTTCAGTCCATATAATGCCTTGTGCAGTCTACAAACCATCTTCCTCTTTCTTGGGTCAACAAATCCATCATCTTGTTCAATATATACTTCTTCTTCTAATATCCCATTTAGAAATGCTGACTTCACATCCTTTTGATAGACTTTAAATCCTTTGTAGGATGCATATGCAAGTAGAGTTCTTACACCCTCCAATCTTGAAACTGGGGTGAATGTCTCTCCATAGTCAATCCTTCCTCTTGTGCATATCCTTTGCATACCAGTCTTTCTTTATTCCTTGTCACCTCTCCATGTTCATTCAGCTTGTTTCGGAATACCCACTTTGTACCAATTACATTTTTGTTGACAGGTCTCGATACTAGTGTCCATGTCTTGTTCTTTTCAATCTGGTCTATCTCTTCATTCATGGCTTGAATCTAGTCTTCATTGTCCAAAGCATCATTTACTATCTTAGGCTCAAAATCACATAGCAAACATGTGTCTTCTTTTAATTTGCCTCTTGTCATAACTGCAGAATCCTTTTCTCCTATGATTTGATCAGGTTTATGGTTCCTTCTTACATATTTTTCCAAAGTAGGCTCTTTCTCAGCTTCATTTTGATCATTCAAGTTTAGTTCAGGGTGAAACTGTGACTCGACATCTCCATCAAATAGCTCGGCAGTCACCTCCTATTGCCCAACAATTTCATTCTGTGTCTCGACAGGTGCAGACTATTTCTTGACAACTTCATTTTTAGTTTCTTTAGAAGCCTCCTCTTCAAGATAAGTGAATGATCTATAAATTTTAGGCTCAATCATGCTTTCAGCTTCATTTATTTCTACATATTCATCAATTCTAACATTTGCACTTTCCACAATTTTATTAGTGTTAGAATTCAATCATTTGTATGCCTTACTCTTAGTATAATATCCAAGAAATATGCCTTCTTCTCCTTTAGCATCAAGTTTACCATTTCTGTTATCCTTCAATATAAAACATCTACTCCCAAAGATTTTAAAATAACTTATAGTAGGTGCATGTCCATACCATAGCTCATAAGGTGTAGTATTTGTACCTTTCTTGACTTGTACTCTATTCAAGGTATAAACAACTATACTTACAGCTTCTCTCCATAATTTTGGTGCAACATTTTTCTCCATCATTAATGTTTTGGCACAATCCATGATAGATCGATTTCTTCTTTCAGCTATACCATTATGTGGTGGTGTCGTAGGTGCTGACATCTATCTTTTTATCCCTCAGTCATTGCATAACCTATTAAACTCATTAGAAATGAACTCACCTCCTTTGTCAGATCTCAGATATTTTAGACTCTTACCTATTTCCTTTTCAACTTTTTCCAAGTACCACTTAAATAACTGAAATGCATCAGATTTTTCTTTGAAAAACATAACAGTCATCATCCTAGAGTAGTCATCTACAAATAGAATAAAATATTTGTCTCCACAGTAACTTTTCTCACTAATAGGTCCACATAGGTCAGTATGAACCAATTCCAAAATATTCTCAGAAGTATGAGTTTTGCTCTTAAAACTAGATTTAGTCATTTTGCCCAATTGACATTGCTTACACATTGCATTCTCAGGTTTCTTTAACTTAGGCAGCCCTCTAACCTTTTTCAATTTACTTATTCTTACCAAGTTATCAAAGTTAACATGACATAGCCTCTTATGCAATAACCAAACATCATTATATTGTGCAAACAAGCATGTCTCTTCAGCTAAATCCAGATAGAACAATTTACCTTTCATTTTCTCACCACCTCCAACTAATTCTCCATTGGCATCATAGCTCTTTTCTTTCCTATGATGGAATTCAACTCTGTAACTAGAGGTGTTTAGCTTTGAAATACTCAACAAATTATACTTAAGATCACCAACCCAGTATACATCATCACATCTAATCTTTCTAGTCAATTGAATTGATCCTTTCCCTTTAACTCTATAAGGTGTATCATTGCCAAACTTAACATATCCACCTTTACATTGATCTAAGGTTTCAAATTTGTCTTCATCACTAGTCATGTGATGTGAAAAACCACTGTCAATAATCCAATGATCACCTTTACTCATATAAGAAATTAGGGTAGTCTTCTCATCATCATCTGAATCATCTTTCATTGCAACATACACAACTTCTATATCATTTTCATCAAATTTATCAGATTCACTGTCAGAAGCTTCTTCAGCTATATAACAAGATTTCTTACCTTTTTCTTTGTAATCCTTTTACTTTCTGTAGTCTTGATCATCCTTTCTATCTTTGTACTTGCTGTCTCTTCTTTCATCTTTCTCATTCTTGTCAGGACATCTAGCAGTAATATGACCAACTTTATTACAAGAAAAACAAATAATAGGAAGTTTACCTTTGAATTTTCCTTTTCCTCTAGCTAGTCTCCTTGCCATAAGCGCCTCAAGCTCTTCTAGATCATCATCTGAGGTGTCACTATCACTATCTACACATTTCTTTTCTTTCCTTGATTTGTTGATGACCATCTATGACTTGAATGCAGATTCAACAACTTGTGGAGTATAGTTGTCAAAATTTGACATCTCAAATGCAGTAAGTCTGCCTACCAAACTTTCTAGAGTCAAATTGTTATTAGGAGTACATCTCAGTTCTTGAATTATAGATACTCTAATAGCATAAATAGGAAGAAGTGTTGTCAGTACCTTTCTCATGATAGTGTCATTATCAATGGTTCCCTTAGCTCCTTTAATAGCATTTATAACTTCCTTTATCCTATCATAATATTGCACTACATTTTCTCCTTCTTGCATTTTTAAATCATCAAACATTTCTCTCAAGCTTTTAGATTTGGCTCTTAGTACATTCTTATCACCTCCATAAATGTTTTTAAGGGCATCCCACATCTTCTTTGCACTTGTACAATCCTTGATGTCCTCAAATTCATGATAGTTCAGAGATGATGCAAGTTCCAACATTGCTTGATTATGTTCATGCTTTTCTCTTAATTGTGCAGCATTCAGAACTCTGGTAGGGGCTACATATTCTATTTCAATATGTCATTTAGCAGAATCACCAATACTAGCCAAGTGAAGTTTCATCAAACTTTTCCATTCAGAAAAATTTTCCTTGTTAATCTTCGGTCCATCCCTTTTATACATCTTGATCTTTATCTCCAAGTACCTTCAAACTTTTTCAAGAGAACAAGTAGCTCTGATACCAATTGATAGGATGAATTTAGAATAACTAAGAGGGGGATGAATCAGTTATCCTTAGGTCCAAATGTGCCCATATAAAATGTTAAACCAACTTCAACAACTTAAATCTGCTCGGAAGTAATAAACAACAAAATTGTGCAGTTTACTGTACTAATAAAACAAGCTTGCAGAAACTTAACAGTAAAACACAACAATAACATTCACACATTTTGAAACCATGATTTAATGTGGAAACTCAATATAGGAAAACCCACCAGTAACATGCTACCCAAATTTCACTCTTCTGAAGTGATGCCCTATTAGGAGCCAACCTTGTTAAAGGTTACAAAACACATTGTCAAATGTGACCTGGTTAAAGGATTTAATCACCATGTCAGGAGTGGCCTTGTTAGAGGTCTTAGATCATTCCAGTCAGAATGTCACCTTGTTCAAAGGATTTATACAATGACTGTTAGGTCAACCTAGTTAAAGGATTTGAATTGATACAATGGTTAGAAAGTAATCACCAGGTGTGATCTGATACATACAACTTACTTTGCAAATCCAGATCCAATTTCATCTCTAATTATAATTCACTGAGTGGCCTCTATTTTCATCTCAAACTTCAGATCTACTTGGAAATCCATCAACCAATCTCTCTTTGCTTCTCTACTCAGCCTTCTTTTCTAGGTCTTACCAATCAGTCAATTAACCATGAAATACTCTTGCATACAAACTTCTCCTCCCTTGGATACAATGACAATAACCACAGTAGGTTATATTATACCTCTTCATCAAGGTTAGATAAATCTTTTGCTGCTTAATCAAGATCATAGATCTTAGGTAAGGTCAGATCTAATGGATCTTTCCATCATTACATTTCATTTACTTCTCCAATACAGTCATTAATTAAACATTGAATCCATGCACTAATAACGGTTTCCTGTGCATTAAATGAGTGTGGACCAATCTTAATTAACAATGCATATCCCAATAAAATCAACTATGTTGGCCATAGATCTCAAATCTCATCAATTAACAAAATATTGTTGCTCAGACTTCTTTGTCTCCCTTGACATTTCACTGGCACTCGGCATCATCTTTTCTTTTCTCGGCATCACCTTTCGCTTTGCTCAGCATCGACTTTGCTTTGCTCGGCATTGACTTTCCAATGAACTTCCAGTGATAGATAAACAATGTATCACTTTTCCAAAGTTCCAAATGATCATGTACCCTAGTGTATACTCATAACTCAATCATTTCCTTGGTCTTCTTGTTATCCCATTCTTTTCAAATCTTCATCAATCAATAGATAAGGTACTCAAACATACAACAATAGCCTCACCAGTTAAGGTTTGACATCAATGAAAAAATAACAATTGTCTACATTGTAGAAATATTTCCAACATTAATAATCTTTATGTAAATCTCTTAACCAAGTGCACACATACATTGTGTTGCTAAAATCTCTTAATCGAGTAGAATTAAAAAATATGACATGCTACTCCTAACAGGGTAAGATCAGCAGAAGTGATCACAACTTGTAGCCCTAACAGGCCCCTTCCATTCTGCAGATAGTGAAGCTTTGTGGGTTTCATCCCCACTACATTTTTTGCCTTCTAACAAGGGTTTCTATGTTACCAAATACTTGTGTCATGTGTTAATGCATATCATGAATGTTTCAATGTTTGTTTTCATACATTTACATTTAAGCTATGATACTGCATGATGTTGGAAATATTGTTTGGAAAGCTACAATGGAAACAATTATTATTTTTCATTGATGTCAAACCTTAACTAGTGAAACTATTGCTATCTATTTGAGTACAATATCTATTGATTGATGGAGGAGATTTAACAAGAAGACCAAGAAGAATGGTTGAGTTATGAGGAATTACAAAGGGTACTTTATCAGTTGGCACATTGGAAAAGTGATATGTGTTTATCTTTCATTGACAGTTTACTGAGAATAGTTTATGCCGAGCAAGTTTGTAGTCAGCCGAGCACCAGTGTGTGCCGAGCGTCAGTAAATTGACAAGGAACATAGTGTTGGCCGATCAGCAGTATTTTGATGATTAATGAGATTTAAGATCTCTGGCCGACATAGTTGATTTTATTGGGATATGTAAAGTTAATTAAGGATAAGAACATTTGATCTACACTATGTAAATGCATGGGTAACCGTACTTAATGCATGGATCAAAGATTTAATTGTATGGGAGAAATAAATTAAATGTAATAATGGAAAGATCCATTGGATCTGACCTAACCTAAGATCTACGATCTTGATTAAGTGGCAAAAGATGTATCTGACCTATATGGAGAGGTATATGATAACCTCAAGGGGTTATTCATGGATATAGTTGTGTATGAAAAGTATGAAAGAGGATTGCATGGTTAATTAACTGACTGAAAAGATCTAAGCAAAGAAGCCTGAGCAGAGAAGAAGAGAGAGATTACTTGATGAATTCCCAAGAAGACCTGGAGTTTGAGATGAGAATGGAGGCCACTCAGTGAATTAGCATAAGAGCTGAATTGGATCTGGATTGCAAAGTAAGCTGTATGAATCAGATCAATCCTTTTGATTACTTTCTAACCATTCTATCAGTTGAAATCCTTTAACCAGGTTGACCTAACCGTCATTGTACAAATCCTTTGAGCAAGGTGACATTCAGATTGGAATGTTCTAAGTCCTCTAACAAGGCGATAGGGTGATTAAATTCTTTAACCATGTCACATTTAGCAATGTGTTTTGTAACCTTTAACAGGGTTGGCTCTTAACAGGGCATCACTTCAGAAGAGTGAAAACTTGATAGCATGTTATTGGTGGTTTTTCCCAAATTGGGTTTCCATGTTAAATACTAGTGTCAACTTGTGTGAATGTTTATATTGTGTTTTACTATTAATTTTTTGCAAGCTTATTTCATTTGAACAGTAAACTGCATACTTATATTATTGACTTATGCTATCACTACCAAGCAGATCTGAGTTGTTTAATTTGGTATAAAGTTTCAATGGGAACATCTAGACCTATGGATAACTGATTCACTCCCCCTCTCCATTATTCTAAATTAATTCTAACAATTGGTATCAGAGCTTCTGTCTCTTGAAAATTGTTGAAGGTACTTGGAGCAGAAGATCAAGATGTATAAAAGGGAGGTACCAAAGTTGAACAAGGAAAACTTTCCAGCATGGTAAATCTTGATGAAAGTTCATTTGGCTAGTGTTGTGGATTTTTCTAAATGTCATGTTGATCAAGAATATGTATCCACTATAGGACCTCTCAATTTTGCACAGTTAAGATAAAAGAAAGAACATAATCAAGCAATGTTGGAGATTGCATCATCCCTGAACTATCATGAGTTCAAAGACATAAAGGACTTTACAAGCGTAAAGAAAATGTGGGATTCCCTTGAAACCATCTATGGAGGTGACACAAATGTGCTAAGAGCCAAATCTGAAAGCTTGAGAGGTAAGTTTGATGAAATGAAAATGCAAGAAGGAGAAAATATAGTTTCATACTATGGTAGGATAAAGGAATTTGTAAATGTTGTTAGAGGAGCTAAAGGAACCATTGATGATAACACTATCATGAGAAAGGTACTGAGAACACTTCTTCCTATTTATGCTATTAGAGTATTTGCAATTCAAGAATTGAGATGTACTCCTAACAAAAATTTGACTTTGGAGAGTTTGGTAGGAAGACTTACTGCATTTGAGATGTCAAATTTTGATAACTATACTCCACAAGCCATTGAATGTGCATTCAAGTCCCAGATGGTCCTCAAAAAATCAAACAAAGGAAAGAAATGTGTGGATAGTGACAATGACACTTTTGATGATGATCTAGAAGAACTTGAGGCACTTATGGAAAGAAGACTATCAAGAGGAAAAGGAAGATTCAAAGGTAAACTTCCTATTTTTTTTTTTCATGTAACAAAGTTGGTCATATTGCTGCAAGATGTCCTAATAAGAATGACAAAGATGAAAGAAGAGGCAACAAGTATAAAGACAGAAAGGATGACCAAGACTTCAGGAAGTACAAGGATTACAAAGACAAAGGTAAGAAGTCCTGCTATATAGCTGAAGAAGCTTTTGACAATGATTCTAACAAATTTGATGAAAATGATATAGAAGTTGTGTATGTTGCAATGAAAGATGATTCTGATGATGATGATGAGAAAACTGCACTAATTGCTTATATGAGTAAAGGTGATCATTGGATTATTGACAGTGGTTGTTCACATCACATGACCAGTGATAAAGATAAATTTGAAACCTTCGATCAGTGTAAAGGTGGTTATGTTAAATTTGGAAATGATACACCATGTTCTGTTAAAGGGAAAGGATCAATTCAATAGACTGAAAAAATAAGATGTGATGATGTATATTGGGTTGATCATCTTAAGTATAACCTATTGAGTGTTTTATAGTTGAATACTTCTGGTTACAGAGTTGAATTCCATCAGAGGAAAGAAAATATCTATGATGCCAATGGAGAATTAGTTGGAGGTGGTGAGAAAACAAAAGGTAACTTGTTCTATCTGGATTTAGCTGATGAGACATGCTTGTTTGCACAATATAATGATGTTTGGTTATGGCATAAAAGGTTGTGTCATGTAAACTTTGATAAATTGGTAAGCATAAGAAAATTGCAAAAGGTTAGAGGGCTGCCTAAGTTAAAGAAACTTGAAAATGCAATTATTAGGAATAAGGTGTCTCAACCTTGTATATTTCCTTACATTTGATATTTTCCAAATGTCGGCACTTTAGACAATGTGTAAGGTAATCATGACTAAAACGGTTCTGACGGATTTCTATGACTATCATTAATATTTGTAAGAGCTAATTGTGGAAGATTCGATGATGGGTGAAGACATGCAAGACATGTGGCAACTGATCATGTTGAGTACTGTACACTCTTCTACAATCGTGCAGGTTTTGGAGTGCCAGGGTTTTTTGCCGAAAGGTTTTCCCCAGGGTAAATCATTGTGTCATTCTCATTTTTCTATGTATGCATTTTATTGTATTTTCATTCTGTAATTGCTAAGGGTTAAATCTGAATTTGCACAATCCTCTTCTCGGGAGTCTAGCATAGGGAACTATTTTCTGCACACTTAGTTTCCTTTTAGTTGTTATTAGAGCCTGGATAGTTTTGGTTCTATTTGTTAGGGTACAGGTTTTTTGAGCTAATCTCTAGTTCAGTGGGAGTATTGTTCCAGAGTATTCATAACCTTATTACAAGAAGAGATGGCAAGTTCTTCATATAGTAGAATGGAGGCGGAAAATTTCAATGGCACAAAATTTGAGTTGTGGAAACTCAAGATGGAAGACATGCTCGTAGACCATGATGTATGGGAGGTGGTTGATAATGATATCAAAGCAGTAAACATGCCTCAAGAAGATTGGGATCTCAAGGATCAGAAAGCTAAAGGTCTCATTAGACTCTATCTAGTAGATTCTATTCTCCTAAATGTTCTCAATGAGAAGACCGCAAACAAATTGTGGACATGGCTTAGGTCTGTATATCAGGCCAAGTCCTTGGTGAATAGATTGTTCCTATGAAAGAAGTTATATTATCTGAGAATGGATGAAGGAGGATCTATTGCAGATCACCTGAACGCATTTAACATGCTGATTACACAGTTGACCCTTCTATGTTCCTTTCCAGATTCATGGGACCATATTGTGATGGCCCTTGGGAGTACTATTGTCACTTTCCAAAAGGATGATGTGGTGTCTTCGCTATTATCTAAAGAGATGTGAAGAAAGACTTCTAATTCAACCAAGGAAGCCCTTGTTGTTCGTGGTAGATCCAAAGACAGAGGAAAGAAAAATGAAAATAAGTCTAAAAAGGGTAGATCCAAATCCTATGGGAAATCTAAGACTCCTGGAAAGTCTAAGGTAACATGTTGGAACTGTGGTAAGATTGGGCACTTCTGTAAGGACTGCAAAGAGCCAAAGAAGAAGAAGAAAAGCCCAGTTTTAGATTCTGAAAAATCTCAAGAAGATGGCGATGCTTTTGTCACAGCCTTGGCCACTCATGCATCTGATGATGTCTAGTTGATTGACTCAGGTGATTCTTTTAACATGACCTCTCATCAAAGTTGGATCTCAAAGTACGAGGAGTTTGATGGTGGAAAGGTGTACCTAGGTGATGATTCTCACCTAGAGATAGTTGGATGAGGAAGAGTCACTATCAGATTCCCTAATGGATGAGTAAAGGGGATCAACGAGGTAATACACATATTGGATTTGGCATGAAACCTGTTATCTATAAGTATGTTGAATGATGTAGGTGTGCAAGTTGTTTTTTTGAAAGATGGATGCAAGATGATTAGAGGAGCTATAGTTCTTGCGAAAGGTACTAGGAGAGGTACCCTATTTCAGCTGGATGCATGCACTTCATAGTGCAATAGTTCTTCTGTCTCAAGGAAGAGAGAAGAAGTCACTTCATCTCCACCATCTAAACCAGCAGTGAAGAAGTCTGTGGTAATGGGTTCTGATGGTAGTGCAGCAAGTGTACCTAAGGGTGCTAACACTTTGGAAGGAAAACTTCCTATAGAAAAGACAATGTTGTGGCATATGAGATTTGGCCTCATTGGTGAGAAGGGTCTCAGAACCCTGAAAAATAAAAACCTCATTGAGGGGTTAAATGATTGTAGTCTCGAGTTTGACTTCTGCGAACACTGTGTTTATGGTAAGAAAAATCATGTTCAGTTTTACTCCAGTTCTCACAAGTCTTCTAGTATTTTGGATCTTATCCATTTGGATGTGTTTGGTCCTATTAAAGTTCCTTCACTCTCCAAATCCATATATTTTTTTATCTTTTATAGATGATTACAGTAGAAGGACATGGATTTATTTCCTTAAAAGCAAGACACAAGTTTTCAGCCAATTCAAGGAATTTAAAGCTCTCGTAGAGAATCAGATTGTTAAAAGAATTAAGTGTGTGAGAACTGAAAATGCTGGTGAGTTTTGTTTGATAGAGTTTGAATAGTTTGATAAAGAATGAGGGATCGAGAGGCATAAGACAACTCCTTACACCCCACAAAAAAATGGAGCTGCAGAAAGAATGAATAGGACACTGATGGAGAAGGCTAGGAGTATGCTTAGTGGAGCTGGCCTTGAACAAAGGTTTTGGGCTAAAGCTATGGCCACTGCTTGCTATCTAGTTAATAGATCTCCTACATCATCTCTTGTTGGTAAGACACCCATGGAGGTGTGGTCTGGTAAGAAGCATTTAGTTAGACATCTTCATGATTTTGGTTGTGAAGCTTATGCACATGTGCCTAAGGAGAGAAGATCTAAGTTGGAAAACAAGGCTATAAAATTTATCTTCATCGGCTACAGTGTTGGTGTGAAAGGATACAAGCTTTGGGATCCTGTGATTGGTAAGGTTTTTTTTAGTAGAAATGTTATTTTTAGAGAGCTAACACCTTCTCCTATTGTGCTACAGCCAGATGAAAAATGAATGAAAGAAGATGTTGTTCAGTTGCCTCCTACCCTTGAGAAGACTGAACAGAGAGACTGTAATGATCTGATGATGAGGAGAGCTCTAGAAGCTCTAAAAATTTAGAAGAAGAGGTGGAACAACCTCAACCTCAGCCCTTGAGGAGATCCACGAGAGAAAGAAAGCAACCAGAGAGGTTTGGATTTTCTATGTTAGATTCCAGTTGTGCTTATGCCTTGATTACAAACACTAATGAGCCAAGATCTATGAAAGAGGCTATAGGTATGGAAGATGTAGGTTCCTAGATTGAGGCCATGGATGATGAGATGGCTTCATTGAAGAAGAACAAAACTTGGAACCCAGTACCTTTTCCTAAAGGATGAAAACCTGTTGGAAGCAAATGGGTGTTTAAGAATAAATTATGTGCAGATGGAAGTGTTGAGAGGTACAAGGCTAGATTGGTTGCAAAGGGGTATTCACAGGCAGAGGGAATTGATTATGGTGAAATATTCTCTCTTGTTGCAAATATTACATCCATTAGATTTATGTTATCTCTAGCAGCATCATATGATTTAGAGGTAGAACAGATGGATGTGAAGACAACTTTCCTTCATGGTGATTTGGAGGAAGAGATCTATATTTCATAGCCTGAGCACTATATTCAGAAAGGTAAAGAGTCTTTGGTTTACATATTAAAGAAGTATTTGTATGGTTTGAAACAATCTCCTAGGATGTGGTACCTTAAATTTGATGCCTTTGTATTGTCGATTGGTTTTGTGAGATCGAAATTAGATCATTGTGTTTATTTCAAAGTTGACAATGATCACCTTCTTATTATTGCATTACATGTTGATGATATGTTGTTGATTGGGAAGGGTATGGGTATGATTTCTGATTTGAAGTCTTAGTTGTCAGCACAGTTTGAGATGAAAGATCGAGGGGTAGCCAAGTATATTCTGGGTATGGAAATCAGCAGAGATAGGTCTAACAGAAAACTTTGGTTGAGTCAGAGTAAGTATGTGAAGTCTATGTTGGACAGGTTTAGCATGGCAGATTGCAGACCATTGTGTGTTCCTATTTCTATGGGAACAAAGTTATCTATGGATGATTGTCCAAAATCTCCGAGTGAGGTGGAGGACATGAGCAAAGTACCTTATGCGAGTGCAGTTGGAAGCCTTATGTATGCTATGGTTTGTACTAGACCAGACATTTCCCAAGCAGTGGGAGTCCTGAGTTAGTTTATGGCTAAACCTAGATGGGTAGATTGGGATGTAGTTAAGAGAGTGTTCAGATATTTGAAGAGTACATCAGAGTATTCCATAAGCTATCATGGCAACTCTTCTAGAGCTCTGCATTCAATTTTTATTCAGGGGTTTGTGGATTCAGATTGGGTAGGTGACATTGATAGCAAGAGATCCACCAGTGCCTATGTGTTCACTATGTTTGGTGGTGCCATCAGTTGGATGAGTAAGTGACAACCTGTAGTCACTTTTTCCATGACAGAAGCAGAGTAGTGTTACCCAAATTTTTACATGCGGGATAGAAGTCATAACATTTAAAAAATTTCATAAAGAAACATCTCTTTGACATTATTGTTCAGCCAATGCAAATGAAATACATTGCTATTACATTCATATTATCAGACAATCATTGTACTCTAATTTTTGATCAAATTCACAATTTCAAATTTATAAACGATTATTACATTGTGCATTCATATTGAATGTATTAGACAAGTGTTCCTTCAAGGTCACATCTTGCATACAGAAACTTAGAGGACATATGCTGAAAAGAAAGCAAGAAGGAAGCATGATGAAGTCTAGGGTCTATGTATTTCATTTAAGAGGTCTTCTAGTTTTTGGAGTTGTTCATCTGCATCATCTGAAGACTTTCATATCCTGTTTTGTCTTTGTCTGTCCTCAATCCTAGGTCTTCTGTTGTTCTTGTTTCTTGCAATCATCATGGAAGAAAATATGTTAGATCCAATTGGATCTAAGCAATACATAGTTCCCTGAACTACATATTTACTGATGATATCAATATGATAGAAAGATATGCATTTGCATTGATGAAATAATAATATCAAAAAAACATATCTTTATGAAAATCCTATGCTATATTTGAAAGATGCAGTGAGCGTCATGAGCCCGTGCTCGAACTTCATAAATATGCATTATTAAAGAATGAAAGAGTGCTATATGTTCAATGTATAGGAAAGAGAAGAGATGATCAAATACAAATTTCAAACACTATTGATATTGATATACCAGAAGAGTAAGATTAGTATTGTCAAAGGTTGTTATGAGTTTTCTTGACAAAGGAAAAGATGTCCAGATGCGGTACTTATGCCAGAATAAACAATGAATTAAAATTCTATTATGTATATTCAGATAGCAAATGCAGTGTTTATCATAATAAACATCAAATGTTGTTACTATTATACATATGATCAAATAATGGTGTTGTTTAAGGATATAAAAGTACATGTCACTATGATCTATCTTTTTGTAGAAAAGCAATATGCATATACAAGGGAGGATACAGTTCAAAATAGTACATTTTCAAGAGCAATAAAGAGTTTATACAAAGAAAACAACATTGTCTTGGTTTGATTGAAATGACAGGGGTTTTTTATCCATCAAATAGTGAACATTCAGAAAAGTGAGTATGAAGACATCAGAATGACATCTAAAGGACATCAAAAATAGACACCCATGGCAACCGACAAGCTCCCTCATTAATGAACAACATACATCAATGGAGAGACCTTGGTTGAAGAGCTTGAGCTCTCTATGTTTAGAGGACCATAAGGATTCAGTGGAGAAAGATTCATTGGAAGCTGAGTCCAGTCAAGCCTGAGCTTCATGCTCAAAAGTGGATAAAACCCAAATACAGCGACATCATGCAAAGTTTAGAGGTGGAGCCCATTTTTTATGCAAAACATGAAACTCTAAACTTCTTAAAAAGATACATAGACAAAGCCATGTGTCATGGTAACAAAACCCCAATAAGCATTCGAAGGCTCCATAGATAAAGCCATTTTTCATGGCATGTAACTCCAAGTTTGTATCCAGCAGTGAAGAGGTAGAGCGAGAGCTCAAATTCAAGCATCACCAGAGATGAAACTGCAATTTTTGGACATATAGAATGGCGGCACTCGCAGAAAACCCTAGTTTCTTTCTTCCTCAAAACTACAGAATGAAGAATGAAATGCAAAAAAAAATGCCTATGCCAAGTTGGAGAAAACTTTGGAATCCATCAAAGTACAAATAAAGAGATATTTTTGCATTGTATTAGCTATGATGGAGTTAGAGTTAGCTTAGCTAGGGATCGACTTTGGCTAAAAGTTAGGGTTTTTGAAGATGTGGTGTCGGGTTTTAAAGAATTGGAGTTTACATACAAGGGTGGATGGGATTTTAGGCATTTGGGGTTAGATGTTGATAGGTTTTGTAAAAATTTGGTGACATAATGTAAAAAAGATGAAAATCTTTTAAAATACCAACTTTAGGAGTCCCATTTTCAAAATTGGCCTTTAGGGATTCATTTTGGGCATTGATCACACCATGGATTTAGGGATATGCTCTATTTTGAAGGGGGGCTTGATTGAAGGCTACATTTTAGGCATTTTTTAGGCCTTTGAAATAGGGTGATCTTTCTACTCTTGGAGGGCTTTTGGAGGGAGATGTCATTTTCAAGATTAGCCTTGAGGGCTATATGACTGAGCTTCATTTTCATAGTTAAGGGTTCAAAATTTAGGAAAGAGGTGCTTTCAGTGAACTGTTTGTTCCTATACCACTTTTTCATGCATTTTGTATCCATTGAGTTGCAGATCTTGGAGAAAAGGCTCAAAGTGAATTCATTGTTCCTTGATGCCTTGAAGATACTATTTGTAACCTACTTGTCAGATTTTTGGAGGATAATAAAGCAGATGATCTATTTTTCCTATATGCTCTCAAGTTTTGATTTCAGAATCCTGTTTCATCTTTCTTCATAAGTGTTATTCATTTTGGTAGCTAGGAGAAGTGAATGTTTATTATTCCTCCTCTACGTGGACAAGATCTAGACCTCATGAAGAGTGTGTATGTTTGTTGACTGATTAAGTTATTTGTGCTCTATACCCTAGTGGCCAAGTATTTTAACCTATATGTTGATCATAGATTCAAAGTATCAAAATGTGGTATATGAGTTAGGATTACTGCATTGGTTTTCCAAATAAAGTCTGATTTCATTTTGGTGTATCACCCCATTTCCCATTCAGTTTTAAATCCTTCTTCCCTTTTCCCATTAAGTTACAAATCAAGAGGTGATATTCCATATCATACAGGTACTGACCTAGAATCCAAAGACTCCTTCTCAATCATAGTACACCCACAGCTAGAGGAGGTTTCCATTGTCATGATGGAATTGTCATGTAGCCCTAATGCCTGAGTTGGGGTGACAATTCTAAGCCTAAACAATTTTTGGCACACCCGGTGGGACACATTCTTCAGTGAATGGGTCAAATTGCATTATATTACTTGCTGGTTTTGGTATGCTATCAGCAAGATTTAGATCTAAAAGAGGTCACATTTTACATATCTGGTGGATCTGTGAAGGAGAGTCAACAGTTTCAAAAGGAGAAAAGCTGGTATGTTTCAATGTTATTTTATCTTCTGATTTCCAGCCTTTCAGATGATTAAAGATGTCATTTTATCAAGGAGGGTATGCTTACCCAGATGGTCAATTTCCAAGTTTTCCATCATTTCAAGAGAATCATTTTTAGTCTTATCAAGGTCAGCAATCCCAATATGAGTTTCATCATTCTGCAAATGATAATGTGTCACAAAATAGAGATACTGTAAGTATGTTGTAGAATATGCTTATGTAGATTGAGGATAATAAAAGGAAACAAGAATTTGAGTTCAGGGTCAGCAAGATCAGGGTCATCAAAGGTATCTTGCTGAGCAATACAAGAGAAATGAAGCCAAGCTTGCAGGAGGGTTAGAAGAAAAAAAGAAGGTTCATGAGGGAGTGTTGCAAGCTCAGAAGGATGCCTATGAAGAGTTGGAAGTTCAAAAGAATATTTGTGAAAAATTAGTTCAAGACCAAAGAAATCTGATAAAAGCCATGTTTGATAGAGGTAATGAATTTCATTTACAAAAAGAAAAGGAACTAAGAGCTCATCAAAAGTTTCATGAGAGATTTCAAGAGGAGAAAGAAAAAGAGCTACAGGATCTTAAGCAAGAGATGGGATTCCTGGCTTCTACAGCTGAAACATACAAGAGAGGCTATCAACTTCAAATTGAGAAGTATCTTCAGCTGGAACAAGAAAAAGAGAACATTGGGCAAAAGGTTGCTGATCTAAAGTAGGATCTTTATGAACAACAAAAGACAAAGAAGATTTCAATAAATTAGAATAATTGTGCTGATCATAAAGTACTTCTTCTTCAAACGAATAAGGAAGATGAAGAAGATGATCTTTTTTGGGATGAGATGGAGCAGTTCTACTTGCATCTTGATGTCAAGCCTGCATTTCTGGAAAGCACCTACGAGCTGCAAGAGATTATTCCCAACCAGCATGATGAGCATATCTATCAAACTGAAGAAATTTCTCAGGAACCTGAGTCTACCAAGGAGAGCTCCAAGTTCACTATCTCTCATGGCTGTCCTATCAGACATTTGGCCAGGATCGATGTTATCAAAAAAGATCAAGTTGTGCCAGCACCTCTGCATCATGAAACTAAGGAGGAACTCAATCAGCTTACTATCCTGTATGATCAAGTAAGTAAAGTCCTATTGCTGATTGTTGATTCTCTTTAGGATAATGGTGTTTTAGATTAGTTGCTTCTATTAAATCAGATTTTTGTCAATCTGAAAGTTTCACATCAATTGTTCACATATATCTCTTATGTTCATCTCATGATAGCTTTCCAGAAGCATGTGGATTATTGTGAGCTTAAAAGGATGGGAAATTATTTTTCACAATTAGTGAATGGTTTTGTTTAACCAGGGTTTGTGTCTATTTAGGATAGGTTATTTTAGTTTCCCAGTTTCCCTAAGTGCTGTCAAGCACAGTTAGGTTAGTTTTAGTTTTAGTTTTCTAGTTTTTAGTAAGTCTTCAAGTTTGCAAGGTCTTCCAAGGTTGCTGTCCAAATCTGCAAACACAAGGAAATCATTCCTCAATGATCAAGGATACATTTACAATTTGTGGTAATGGAGTTTTACTTCACTACCTCAAATTATAGACATACCCTCAAGCATTGGGAAATGGTTTTCTTGTATTCACAGATTAGGTTGAGGGTTTCCATAGGTGAAAAATAGACTCAATGCCCAATGGATTGTTTTAGGCTAATGGTCCCAATGTCAAGCAGGCAGACATCCATCAGAAGTCACCAGAATTGTTACCCAAATTTTTGCATGCGTTATAGTAGTCATAACATTCAAAAATTTGCATAAAGAAACATCTCTTTGACATTACTGTTCAGCCAATGAAAATGAAATACATTGCTATTACATTCATATTATCAGACAATATTTGTACTCTAAGTTTTGATCAAATTCACAATTTCAAAATTATAAACGATTATTACATTGTGCATTCATACTGAATGTATTAGACAAGTGTTCCTTCAAGGTCACATCTTGCATACTGAAACTTAGAGGACATATGCTAAAAATAAAGTAAGAAGGAAGCATGATGAAGTCTAGGGTCTATGTATTTCCTTTAAGAGGTCTTCTAATTTCTGGAGTTGTTCATCTGCATCATCTGAAGACTTTCATATCCTATTTTTTCTTTGTCTGTCCTCAATCCTAGGTCTTTTGTTGTTCCTGTTTCCTACAATCATCATGGAAGAAAAGATGTTAGATCCCATTGGATCTAAACAATACATAGTTCACTAAAGAGAACCATGCATCAGTCAAACTCCCTGAACTACATATTTACTGATGATATCAATATGATAGAAAGATATGCATTTGCATTGATGAAATAATAATATCAGAAAAACATATCTTTATGAAAATCCTGTGCTATATTTGAAAGATGTAGTGAGTGTCACGAGCCCGTGCTCAAACTTCACAAAAATGCATTATTAAATAATGAAAGAATGCTAGATTTTCAATGTACAGGAAAAACAAGAGATGATCAAATACAAATTTCAAACACTATTGATACTGATATACCAGAAGAGTAAGATCAGTATTGTCAAAGGTTGTTATGAGTTTTCTTGACAAAGGAAAAGATGTCCAAATGCAGTACTTATGCCAGAATAAATAATGAATTAAAATGTTGTTATGTATATTCAGATAACAAATGTAGTGTTTATCATAATAAAGATCAAATGTTGTTACTGTTATACATATGATCAAATAATGGTGATGTTTAAGGATATAAAAGTACATGTCACTATGATCTATCTTTTTGCAAAAAAGTAATATGCATATACAAGGGAGGATACAGTTCAAAATAGTACATTTTCAAGAGCAATAAAGAGTTTATACAAAGAAAACAACATTGTCTTGGTTTGATTGAAATGACAGGGGTTTTGTATCCATCAAATAGTGAACATTCAGACAAGTGAGTATGAAGACATTAGAATGACATCTAAAGGACATCAAAAATAGATACCCATGGCAGTCGACAAGCTCCCTCATTAATGAATAGCATACATCAATGGAGAGACCTTGGTTGAAGAGATCAAGCTCTCTATGTTCAGAGCACCATAAGGATTCAGTAGAGAAAGATTCATTGGAGGCCCAGTCCATTCAAGCCCGAGCTTCATGCTCAAAAGTGGATAAAACCCAAATACAGCGACATCATGCAAAGTTCAGAGGTGGAGCTCAATTTTTATGTGAAACATGAAACTCTAAACTTCTTAAAAAAATACATAGACAAAGCCATGTGTCATGGTAACAAAACCCCAACAAGCATTTGAAGGCTCCACAGGTAACACCATGTTTCATGGCATGTAACTCCAAGTTTGTATCTAGCGGTGAAGAGGTATAGCGAGAGCTCGAATTCAAGCATCACCGGAGATGAAACTGCAATTTTTGGACATATAGCATGGTGGCACTCACAGAAAACCCTAGTTTCTTTCTTCCTCAAAACTACAGAATGAAGAATGAAATGCAAAAAAAAAATGCCTATGCCAAGTTGGAGAAAACTTTGGAATCCATCAAAGTACAAATAAAGAGATATTTTTGCATTGTATTAGCTGTGATGGAGTTAGAGTTAGCTTAGCTAGGGATCAGCTTTAGCTAAAAGTTAGGGTTTTTGAAGATGTGGTGTCAGGTTTCAAAGAATTGGAGTTTACATACAAGGGTGGATGGGATTTTAGGCATTTGGGGTTAGATGTTGATAGGTTTTGTAAAAAGTTGGTGACATAATGTAAAAAATTTGAAAATCTTTTAAAATACCAACTTTAGGAGTCCCATTTTCAAAATTGGCCTTTAGGGCTTCATTTTGGGCATTGATCATGCCATGGATTTAGGGATATGCTCTATTTTGAAGGGGGGCTTGATTGAAGGCTACATTTTAGGCATTGTTTAGGCCTTTGAAATAAGGTGATCTTTCTATTCTTAGAGGGCTTTTGGAGGGAGATGTCATTTTTGAGATTAGCCTTGAGGGCTATATGACTGAGCTTCATTTTCATAGTTAAGGGTTCAGAATTTAGGAAAGAGGTGCTTTCAATGAACTGTTTGTTCCTATACCACTTTTCATGCATTTTGTATCCATTGAGTAGCAGATCTTGGAGAAAAGGCTCAAAGTGAATTCATTGTTCCTTGATGCCTCGAAGATACTATTTGTAACCTACTTGTCATATTTTTGGAGGATAATAAAGCAGATGATCTATTTTTCCTAAATGCTCTCGAGTTTTGATTTCAGAATCCTGTTTCATCTTTCCTCATAAGTGTTATTCATTTTGGTAGCTAGGAGAAGTGAATGTTTATTATTCCTCCTCTACGTTGACAAGATCTAGACCTCACAAAGAATGTGTATGTTTGTTGATTGATTAAGTTATTTGTGGTCTATACCTTAGTAGCCAATTCTTTTAACCTATATGTTGATTAGAGATTCAAAGTATCAAAATGTGGTATATGAGTTAAGATTACTGCATTGGTTTTCCAAATAAAGTCTAATTTCATTTTGGTGTATCACCCCATTTCCCATTCAGTTTTAAATCCTTCTTCCCTTTTTCCATTAAGTTACAAAATAGGAGGTGATATTCCATATCATACAGGAACCAGCCTAGAATTTTGAGACTCCTTCTCAATCATAGTACACCCACAGCTAGAGGAGGTTTCCATTGTCAGGATGAAATTGTTGTGTAGCCCTAATGCCTGAGTTGGGGTGACAATTCTAAGCCTGAACAAGTACATGGAAACTACTCATGCTTGTAAGGAATCCATTTGGCTTAGGAGACTGTGTTCAGATGTTTGTGTTGATGCAGGATAGATTACAATTTGTTGCGACAGTTAGAGTGCTATTTTCCTTGCGAAGGATCCAACTTTCCATGCCAGAACAAAGCACATTGATGTGCATTTTCACTTTGTGAGAGATATGGTAGAGGATGGAAATGTAAGTTTGGAGAAGGTAGATACAGTAAATAATGTTTTGGATGCATTAACAAAACCTGTGGGCACAATGAAGTTCATATGGTGTTCAGAGTCTATGGGCCTCTCGGCCTAGAGAAATTAAATCTTGTTATTTCCTTTGGCTCTTACAAGGTGTTAAGAAAGTGGGAGAATGTTAGGAATAAGGTGTCTCAACCTTATATATTTCCTTACATTTAATATTTTCCAAATGTCGGCACTTTGGACAATGTGTAAGGTAAATATGACTGAAACGGTTATGACGGATTCCTATGATGGTCATTAATATTTGTAAGAGCTAATTGTGGAAGATTCGATGTTTGGTGAAGACATACAAGGCATGTGGCAACTGATCATGTTGAGTACTATACACTCTTCTAAAATCGTGGGGATCAAGGCATCGGCCCAAAAAAAAAATTTGGGTTCCTATTTTCTCAGAGAATGGTAAAACCCTAATATGGTTGTCTTTGGAAGTTGCCCTAAAAAGGGAAGCGCATGATATAAACATTTTTTAGGGTTTTGAATCTGACTGAGAAGTTAGTGTATTGTTGGAACATTTTTATGCTACCGAATTTGTCTTCTAGTGTTGATTATCTCCTGAAAGAACTTGCATTGCAAGTGTATTATAAACAGTAATAGTTTTGATTAATACATTGTGCAGGTTTTGGAGTGCTGGGGTTTTTTACCAAAAGGTTTTCCCTAGGGTAAATCATTGTGTCATTCTCAATTTTCTATGTATGTATGTTATTTTATTATCATTCTATAATTGCTAAGGGTTAAATCTGAATTTTCACGATCCTCTTCTTGGAAGTCTAGCATAGGGAACTATTTTCCACATACTTAGTTTCCTTTCAGCAATGTGCAAGCAATGTCAATTAGGTAAGATGACTAAATCTAGTTTCAAAAGAAAAACTCATACTTCTGAGAATATTCTAGAATTGGTTCATACTAACCTTTGTGGACCTATTGGTGAGAAAATTTACTGTGGAGACAAATATTTTATCTTATTTGTTGATGATTACTCTAGAATGATGACTGTTATATTTCTTAAAGAAAAATTTGATGCATTCCAATTGTTTAAGTGGTACTTGGAAAATTTTGAAAAGGAGACAGGTAAGAGTTTGAAATGTCTGAGATCTGACAAAGGAGGAAAGTTTATTTCTAATTATTTTAACAAGTTTTTCAATGACAGAGGGATAGAAAGATAGATGACCACACCTAGGACACCACCATAGAATGGTATAGCTGAAAGAAGAAACAAATCTATCATGGATTGTGCTAGAACACTAATGATGGAGAAAAATGTTGCACAAAAATATTGGAGAGAAGCTGTAAGTACAACAGTTTATACCCTAAATAGAGTACAAGTCAAGAAAGGTACAAATACTACACCTTATGAGCTATGGTATGGATATGCACCTAGTGTAAGCTACTTTAAATTTTTTGGAAGTAGATGTTTCATACTGAAGCATAAAAGAAATGGAAAACTTGATGCTAAAGGTGAGGAAGGCATATTTCTTGGATATTCAACTAAAAGTAAGGCATATAAGTGTTTGAATTCTAACACTAACAAAATTGTGGAAAGTGCAAATGTTAGAATTGATAAATATGCAGAAAGAAATGAAGAAGAAAGAATGACTGAGCCTAAGAGTTACAAATCATTCACTTATCCTGATGAGGCAGATTCTAACAAATTACCTAAAACTGAAGCTAAAGTTTTCGAGCAATAGTTTGAATTTGCGCAGTCACAGAACAAAATTGTCGTGAAACAGGAGGTGACTACTGAACTATCTAATGGAGATGTCGAGTCATAATTTCAACCTAAATTGAACATAAATGATCAATCTAAAATAGAGAAAGAACCTACTTTGGCAAAAAATGTAAGAAGGCACCATAAAACTGATCAAATCATAGGAGAAAATAATTTTGCAATCTTGACAAGAGGCAAATTAAGAGAAGAAACCTGCTTTTATGTGATTTTGAGCCTAAAACAGTAAAAGATGCCTTAGACAATGAAGACTAGATTCAATCCATGAACGAAGAGATTGAACAGATTGAAAAGAACAATACTTGGACACTTGTACCTAGGCTGAATGATAAAAATGTAATTGGTACTAAGTGGGTATTTAGAAACAAGCTGAATGAACATGGATAGGTAAAAAGAAACAAAACTAGACTGGTATGCAAGGGTTATGCACAAGAGGAAGGAATTGATTATGGAGAAACATTCACCCTAGTTTCAAGATTGGAAGGTGTCAGAACCTTACTTGCATATGTAGCCTACAAAGGATTTAAAGTCTATCAAATGTGTTTGTATCTTCAGTCATATGATCATTAGAATACATATAATATATGTTGATTAATAATAATATAATATATATGTTATATTATTATTAATCATATGAAATTTAATATTTAATATTAAATTATTATTCCTAATTAATAATTGATTGATGAAACATTATAAGATTGATTAAATTATAATTAGTTGGAAGAGGTATGTCCTTTCTTATAAATAATAATGAATAGACATGTCCCATGAAGGGACATGTCTCTCCTATC
>MU227806.1:803318-826338 GCA_018584345.1 Thuja plicata | reverse complement strand
GAGACCACTACACATTTTGTTTGATCATCCTCCCTAGCTAAGAGGGAGTGTTAATGTTTGTATCTTCAGTCGTATGATCATTAGAATACATATAATATATGTTGATTAATAATAATATAATATATATCTTATATTATTATTAATCATATGAAATTTAATATTTAATATTAAATTATTATTCTTAATTAATAATTGATTGATGAAACATTATAAGATTGATTAACTTATAATTAGTTGGAAGAGGTATGTCCTTTCTTATAAATAACAATGAATAGACATGTCCCTTCATGGGACATGTCTCTCCTATCCTCATTTCCAATATAAATAAAAGACAGATTGTTGCATTTGGAAAATACATACAACATAGAGTGTTATTACATTTGCAGCTATCCTAAAAACTTAACAAAATGGATGTGAAGTCAGAATTTCTAAATGGAATATTAGAAGAAGAAGTCTACATGAAACAAGATGATGAATTTGTAGACCCAAGGAAAATGAATATGGTTTACAAGCTACACAAAGCACTATATGGACTAAAGAAAACACCAAGAGCATGGTACGAGAGATTGCACAACTATCTGATAAAGATTGGATTTGCTAGAACCAATGACAATAGCAATCTGTATTTGAAGACAGAGAAAAGTAAAGGTACTTTATTAGCTGAAATTTTTGTTGATGACATTATATTTTGTGGTCAAGATATGTTATGCCAAGCATTTGCAAAGGAGATGCAAACTGAATTTGAGATGTCTATGTTTGGTGAGATAAAAAAATTTATTGGCTTACAAATATATCAAATGAAGAATGGTCTCTATATTATTCAATCAAAATATGTCAAAGAGATACTAAAAACTTTTGGAATGGAAGATTCAAAACCAGTGAGTACTCCCATGGCCATTGGAAAGAAGTTAACAAAGAATGATGAGACAAAAGAAGTAAATCAAACATTGTACAGATCAATGATTGGAAAGCTACAATATGTTGTACACAATAGACCTGATATTGCATTAGTTGTTGGTATTGTTGCTATATTTTCTGCCAATCCTAAAGAAGCTCATATGATAGCAGTAAAAAGGATTCTAAGATACTTGAAAGGAATAGATGAATATGGTCTATATTACAGAAGGAATGAAAAATTTGAACTCAGAGTTTATACTGATTCTGATTGGGCTGGAAATGTTGATGAAAAAAAAATCACCACAGGAGGAGCATTTCTTTTGGTAAAAAGATTAGTTTCATGGACAAGCAAGAAACAGGACTGCACCTCACAATCTATAGCTGAAGCTGAGTATGTGGCAGCAATAGTTAATTGCTCTAATATTGTGTGGTTGAAGATACTACTCAAAGGTATGAAAGAAGAGATCACATAACTAGTTTTCATATATTGTGATAATACGAGTGCCATTAATTTTTCAAAGAACCCTGTAATGCACTCTAAGATAAAGCATTTAGCTATCAAATATCATTACTTGAGGGAGCTAGTTCAGAAGAAGGAAGTGAGACTGGAATATGTGAACACTAAGGAATAGTTAGCAGACATATTTACAAAGGCACTACCCTAGGATTCTCATGAGTATATGTGAGGTAAATTGGGGGTAATTCCCCTAACTGAAGCTAATTAGTTTAGAATGGTATTGTTGCATCAAATGTTATAATTCAGCATATTTTTCACATTGATGCACAGGAAGTCACACTTTAGGATGATACCTAAAGTTGTGAAATATAGACTAAGATAGAAAAGTGGATTAGTCATAAGCAAGATGATAGGAACAACATGATACAGAGTTTAGAATAGAAGAAATTGTATGATGCAGATGTCAACATCTTTGGCATTGTTTTCAAAGAGGGAGAGATTATAGAAAAGAAGATACAGAGGGAGAGATCACTATAAAAGAGGAAGAGATTACTGATGAAAGAGGGAGTTCTATAGATGAACAAAAATAGAAATATATCAGTGTGATTACAGACACAAAGGCAGTAATTTTTTACAGATGAAAATTAGAATGAAGCTAAAGATATTAATGAAGATTTGTTCATACCAAGGAACACAGGCAGACTTTTGGATTGTATGGTAACTATGTTTGTAATATTATTGTTTTATTGTTTTGTGTTGCCATCAATGCCAAAGAGGGATATTGTTGGAAATATTGTTTGGAAAGCCACAATGGAAACAATTATTTTTTTTTCATTGATGTGAAACCTTAACTGGTGAGACTATTTCTATCTATTTGAGTACCATATCTATTGATTGATGGAGGATATTTAACAAGAAGACCATGAAGAATGGTTGAGTTATGAGGAATTACAAAGGGTACTTTATCAGTTGGCACATTGGAAAAGTGATATGTTGTTTATCTTTCACTGATAGTTTACTGAGAATAGTTTATGCCGAGCAAGTTTTGTGTTGGTCGAGCACCAGTGTGTGCCGAGCATATTTTCTTGTATGTGTCGAGCATCAGTAAATTGCTGAGGAACACAGTGTTGGTCGAGCAACAATATTTTGATGATTGATGAGATTTAAGATCTCTGGCCGACATAGTTGATTTTATTAGGATATGTAAATTTAATTAAAGATAAGCACATTTGATCTACATTATGTAAATGCACGGGTAATTGTAATTAATGCATGGATCAAAGATTTAATTGGTTATTGTATTAGAGAAATAAATTAAATGTAATAATGGAAAGATCTATTGGATCTGACCTAACCTAAGATCTACGATCTTGATTAAGTGAAAAAAGATGTATTTGACCTATATGGAGAGGTATATGATAACCTCAAGGGGTTATTCATGGATATAGTTGTGTATGTAGAGTATGCAAGAGGATTGCATGGTTAATTAACTGACTAAAAAGATCTAAGCAAAGAAGGTTGAGCAGAGAAGGAGAGAGAGATTGCTTGATGAATTCCCAAGCAGATCTAGAGTTTTAGATGAGAATGGAGGTCACTCAGTGAATTAGCATAAGAGTTGAATTGGATCTAGATTGCAAAGTAAGTTGTATGAATCAGATCAAACCTACTTATTACTTTCTAACCATTGTATCAGTTGAAATCCTTTAACCAGGTTGACCTAACATTCATTGTATAAATCCTTTGAGCAAGGTGACATTTAGATTGGAATGTTCTAAGTCCTCTAACAAGGCCACTCCTGATAAGGTGATTAAATCCTTTAACTAGGTCACATTTAGCAATGTGTTTTGTAACCTTTAACAAGGGTTTCTCTTAATAGGGCATCACTTCAGAAGAGTGAAAACTTGATAGCATATTATTGGTGGTTTTTCCCAAATTGGGTTTCCACGTTAAATAATGGTGTCAAATTGTGTGAATGTTTATATTATATTTTATTGTTAAGTTTATGCAAGCTTATTTCATTTGAACAGTAAACTGCATACTTATATTGTTGACTTATTCTATCATTTTCAAGCAGATCTGAGTTGTTTAATTTGGTATAAAGTTTCAATGGGCACATCTAGACCTATGGATAACTGATTCACCCCCCCTCTCAGTTATTCTAAATTCATTCTAACACATGCATGAAGTAGAAAAGCAACAATGGTCAATTATGCATGAAATTATTACAAAAGGTTAATTGATAAAAGTTTTTAAGGGCACTGATTCACCCCTCCCCTCTCAATACAACACCCTTCTATTATTCCAACAATTGAGAGGGGGGTGAATTGGTTTTCTAAAAAAATTAACCTTATTAAAATGATCCACAAATCACTTAGTACATAGAATGAAAAGTAATAATCATGAACATAAAGAAAATAAGAATAACACCACAACACAAGGATTTTATCATGTAAATCCTATTAGGGGAAAAACCATGGTGGGGTTGAGACCAAGAATATAATAGTCTGCTGAAATATTTTCTTACAATTTCTAGGAATGCACATGCATTCAGGCATGCTTCCTAGAGCTCACTGATCAAATAAAATAAGGGCTAAAACCATATAGAAGGATATCTGCCTTACAATATCACTACAATGATCATGATATGGTTTTAACTAGTAAAATAGCATCCATTAATGCATAATTATAGGACCACATAAGTACATAACACTGATCTGATACACTTTATCTCTAACTGCCTTGTTTTACTATTCTTTGCTGATCAAAAATTCAAATCTCAAATTCTTGCATAAGATCCTTCACACAACACCTTCTTTCACTTCTTACATACATCAACTACAATTTCAGACCATAAAAAACCCGTCTTATAGGTCCACAACCAAAAAATTGATCACACCATGTCAGCTTAAAAATGTTATAGGAAAATATGTACAGTGTTGACCAAGTCATCCAAATCCAAAATCAAATATCAATTTGGACCAAAAAAATCATGTACATGCCTCTATACATTTTGGATCCACCATTTTAATATAAAATATATCACCAAAAAAAATTTACCATGTCCGCGAAATGAATTTTCCATACAGGTTTTCTACTCTGACTAGTAAAAGTAATATTCATACACAGTTCCATCTAAATTTCAGACCATGTAACACCAGACCTCCAAATTCTGAAATAAGCATCTCCAGATGTCAAAAATAATTCCCTTATGTCTGCATCTAAATATTTGAACTTGGAAGAGTTCACCAGACCAAATACATTATATAAGTAAAACACCTTGTTCTTCGTTCCCAGACTTAGACAAGTTTCTATTCTTACTTACTACAAACCTTCCTATTTCAATGTGGATGTGTAAATTGAGTTTGGGCTCCATAAATGACAATACCAAATAATCTATGCAGTATCTCTTTCAAACAATCTCCCCCTTCGGCATTGAGGGAAACACTCTGTGAAAAATGACTAAGTGACAAAAATTGAATACGCACAAAACTTCCAAAATTCAAAAAGATTTTCAAGACTCCCCTGAGCCACTACTATTTACATTTGTGCACATTTTTCAATACCTTACTCTCCCCCTTTGACATCAATGGAAAAGGTAGGGATCCACATGAAAAAAACCCATCCAAAAACTATATATACATCCACATATGTACACACAAAAATTACTAGCTTACATCATCTTGAAAATGTCTACACAAATGGTCTTGAATATTTATAGATCATTACCCCATCCACTTTTTAGACTTCTCAAAGCTTATATGTGGTCATTGATTAAATAAAATCTTTCTTATACCACTTGCAAGTTAGCTGGAGTTGATTTAGCTAATTCTCCTTGTGCTTCCTTCACCGCACTGAACAAGGTTTGAAGTTTACAAGCAATCAAACTCCGAAGTTCTCTCACATGGCCAATGATTCTATCTTTTTCTTGCGCTAACCCATTTATTTTGTCAAGTAAGGAGACTACCTGACCTTCCAATTCTAAATTAGAAGATACCAAAGGATAAAAGGATTGAGAAATATTCTTTAATTATTGTTCAAGTTCCTTGATCTACTTCTCAATGCCTCCAAAAAAATCTAAAATAGATAGACATGACTTATAAATATTTCCAACTTCAGTTAGAGAATCTTTAATTCCCTAAATGTTGGTGTCCAATATAAATATTTCATATGCTATTTTTCCTTTTAACTCATTTGTAATAATTTTCCTAAGGCAAAGAAAGAATATGCCAAGATCTAGAAGCTCAATTGATAGCACAAACAAGAGAGACAAAATGATGATCAAATGAATAACTCAATAATGATCAAATGATAATGGATGTATACAAAGTAGGAGTGACTGAATATATAGGCAATATAATAAGACTACATGATAAGGAGATGATAAGATATCTACCACACTAGGTGGAATCACATGTCCACCAAATGTGGATCATCCTCCATTATATAATAAAGTATGTGCAAACATGTGCACAATGAGAGGATGATAATTTGATAAGAGCACTAAAAGTGGATCTCACACATGATATGACAACTAACTCCACCTAATATGGAATTCTCCTACAACATGTGCTAAAATTAAATGCAACCTCCTATGTTTCTATATGAAAACAAATATGCAAATGCATTATCCTAAGTAAACATAATTAAAGTGTAATTAGAGTTAATTAATTACACCAACACCCCCCCTACCCCTTAAGTGTAACTTAGGGGAATACACCTAAGCTCAAAATGAATGATGAAAATTCCTGATGGGTCCCATCTACTAGGTCATGCTAGGTACCCAAGTACAATATGAAAGAAAAGCAATGCACACTCTCATAAAGCGGAGAAAGAGGTAAAACTTCATGGGACAAAAGCCTCCCCCAAAAATAGAGATGAAAACAAAAAATATGTATGGATGGATGGAGTAATCAAGACCCCCCCATTACGACATACATAATATATATACAATAGAGAAGTATTAGAAGGATAAAATCCTACATGAGGAAAAATCCCCCCCCATAAGAGAGAAGAATAAGAAGAGGGACAAGGTACAAGACCTTAGTGGAGGTTCCTTGCATTTATATGAAGATATGTGTGCCCATGCTGGACAACCAAATACTCTGAAGTGTTTCACAACCGGTTTTCTTCTACACTATGTCTCAAAAGGATTTGTTCCTTCTAAGGCATTATGAGGAGATCTATTTAGGATATGATTGGCACAACTTAAATCTTCTACCACAAGCTATGGATCAAGCGATTTGGCTTAAATCATGCAACTTGTCATTTCCTTAAGAGTTCTAATATTCATTTCTATAACTTTTGTCTATGATGGACTAATCATAACTAGATTCTGAAGATCAATACCCTCAAGTTCACAAAAGTCTCTAAGTCTTGAGTTCACATATCCTCTTTCATTTTATATAAAAATAAACTTGATGGATTTACTTGATTTCTTTTCAACATGAGAATTTAAGGTGAGAAACTTATCAAGAATTTCATTCTTGTGACCAATAAAGTAGACCCATGTGTAGCGTGAAAAATCACCAATGAAGGTGAGGACATAGTGACCCTTGCTAACTAATGTCATGGTAGAGAGGCCTGCTAAAACACTATGAACCAAATCAAGAATAATTGATTCTCTCCAAGAATTTCCTTTTTCAAACTTCTCTTCTAGATGCATATCCATTGAACAAGTTGAACATTCACCCTTAGAAAAGTTGATTTTAGGTAGACCTTTAACCATATGTTTTGAGCTAAGTTGATGAAGATAGTGGAAATCAAGATGTCCATACTTCTCATGCCATAATTTACTTTGTGAAAGTGTATAAGTTAGTAAGGCATGTGAAGGAGACTTAGGCATAAAGAGGGAGAAATAATAAAGCCTTGTGCCATTATTATCTTTACCCATTGAAACCAATGAATCATCCTTAAGATTGTGCACCATTACTGAATCAGGAAGGACCTCAACTTTATTTCAACCTTCATAGTGAGTGATTTGGTAAATTTAAAGAAGAATGGTGCTAAGGTTAGGAACATCAAGAAAATCCTTGAATGCTCCATTTTCCATCTCAACTTGTCCTTCCCCTTCAACTTCCACTTGTGTATCATCCCCTATAAAGATGTGAGGTACCTTAGATGGCTCCAATGAACAAAAATGATCCTTTGAAGCACCCATATGATGTGTGGCACTCGATCCAAGAATCCATTCCTCTTGAGAACTTTTACTTTCCATAAATGATTTCCATTTTCCCTTTGAACTGGATGGAGATGAATCCTTGGAAGAATTTGGTCCATTGATTTTATTCTTATTGAGTAATATTTCCAACTCATCAATCCTCTTAATCTTTCAATGATGCTCATCGTGATTTTGGTTTTTTGCAATATGCACAAAATAGTTTATCCTTCTTGTTGGAAAAATAATTTCCTTGTTGTGAGGAGGAATATTGTTGTGTCTCCGATTGTTATTTGGATTCCACTTCTTTTTTTGTTGTTGAAACTTTTTCCACCTTGATTTATTTGGTTCTCATTATTATCCACCAATGCTATATATTAGCTCTTTTTCTTGCAGCACAACCTTGAAATGATAGTATAATTATATACTTGAATGCAAACTCCTTTTTATGCAAGAGAAAGGCTAAAAAATTGGTGTCTCCACTGGGAATGGGTATAATTAATTGTATCTAAGAAGTATCCCAGAATATGGTTAAAACAGACAAGTCTCTTGAACACTAGAGATTGTAAAGTCTTGATAATAATATTTAGAATCTCTGAGGTTTTAGAAGACATTATATTTTAGTTGCCAAGGTCATTTTGATAAGTATTCATTTATCCCAAACAACTATTGGGTGGTGACTCTAAAGTGAAATCTCTAAGATTAGTACAAGTTAAGTGAACATCTTTCAAAATGAATACTAGGTCAAAAACAAAAGGGAATCCTAAAATTGCATTAGATGGTGGAATCCCATCAACTTCAAGAATGGAGATGTCTTGGAGGAATAAAAGAAACCAATTTAGTATAGATCAAGCTTCTCCAAGAAGCCAAGACAGCAATACTAGGAGAGAGGAAGGTAGTAATCAGTTTAATTACAAAGGCAATACTTCAGAATATGAAGAAACTGTAGAAAGAGGATTAGAAACACTTGTAACTACCTCCAATTCTAGTGAACAAGAAGGAATAAACACTATAAGTTCAAATTATGAGGTTCCTTCTCATGAGCTTGTTAAAGAGGAAAGACTCATCATGAAACATCTTTCCCTTATTTGGCGGATGAAAAGGGAAAAAGAACTTAAAAAGAAAAAACATGAGCATAAGGATATTGACAGAATTAAAAGAAGATCCTTGAGGCATAAAACTACAAGAAATACTGGGAGGTCTCAAAAGGACCATGAAATACCCACTACTCACAAAGCTTCTAGTTCACAAAATGTTAAGGACAAAGGTAAACAAAAGATTACTGAAAGCCAAATTGAAGAGCCTAAAGTTCAGAAGGCCCTAATAGAGCAAATGTCCAAATTGGATATTGATCTTGAAAGACTAAGAATAGAAAAGGAAACCATAGCAAAGATGCTAGAAAAATCTCAGATGGAACCTAGAACAATACAAATGAAAAAGAAAATAGATTTTTTGCAGTCTTCCAAATATTCTTATGCTGGAACTAAGAACACAAAATTGTCTAAAACAAAAGCTACTACTTTCAAAGAGACTGACAATTTTCAAAGGAAACCATTGAACCCTGAAAGGTATAAGCAATTTAATTTTATTCACATTCCTAGATACCCAAATGCATTTCCAAAAGATGTGGGTGATGTAGGAGAAAAGCTCCCAAAATTTGTAGGTAATAATGTCATCTCTTGTGAAACACACTTAAGAAAATTCATTGATTTTGTTGATGATTTGAATATTACTCATGAAGATGTATTGATGAAGCTTTTTTTTCAATCTCTAGTAGAGGATGTTAGAGAATGGTTTAGAAGTCTATCTAATGGCTCTGTTGCTTCCATGGATGAATTAATTGAGTTATTTAAAGATTAATATGGTGATAAGACAAATAAGGGGTTCTTGTTGAACGATTTCAATAACATCAAAAATAATTATAATGAAGAGGTCACCGATTTCAATACCATATTCCAAAGAGAAATGCATAAATTATTTTAGAAAATAAGGCTAGATGAAGAAGTATGTCTAGCAACCTATTTAAATGCTTTTGATTCTAAAATGGGTTATGCTCTTAGGGATAAGAATCCTAGAACCCTCACTGATGCTTACAAGATAGCATTAAATATTGATATGAACAAAAGGGTGTCTGGTAAACTGAATAGGAGAGATGATGCAAGGTTTAGTAGGAGTAACCTAAATGAACCTAAATATAAAGAGTATAGGGCTCCTCAAAATAATAGGTCTTCCTATAATAACACTTATAATCCTTAGAATAGAATGCAAAATCATCCTTATCAAACTCATTTTAAGGATGGGAAGCCTATTTCTCCACCAAGAAAAGAAAAACCTGAGAACATAACTCCAGACCCTTTGCATAAAAATATTGTCCATTTGTGCAATGATGATTTCTGGTGTGAGGCTTGTGAAGCCCCACATATTCCTAATTTTTGCATTGTTTCCTTAGATCTAAAAGAAAATGAAGAACAAGGGAATGATGAAAGTGAACAATGTGATTATAATATGACAAATGTCTATTCATGTCATGATGTAGACTCATATATTGAAATTGAAAATCATGATTCATATGGTTCACGAGGAAATGTAGAGATTCATCATCAAAAAATTTTAGCAGACAGTGAAATAGAAGAAACATATGACCATATAAGATGTTATGCACAAAAAAATCAAGACCTTCCATTGATTAGAAAAGCTTCAGATTCAGAAAAAGAAAGAATTACTACAGATCTGGTGAACAAAGCTAGAAGCAACTATCATTTAAGGAATAGAACAATTGGTGGAACTAGTAGTCAACCATCTGGTGTATTTATAAGAGAAAATAAAATAGACACCAAATATGTACAAAAGAAAGATAGACCTAGGGAAAATGCAAACAAACCTAAGGTCAAGATTGTAACTAAAGTCATAGAGCCTATTGTTGTACATGAATGAAAATAAAAGGTACAAGAAACAAGTACTTCTACTCTTAAAATAGAAAACAAAAAATGTAAGAAAGAAGAACCAACTCTGAACATACAGATTGAGGAAAATAATATTACTGTTGAAAACCCAAATTCCTCAGATATAAAGTATACTCCAGTAGCCATGGGACATTGTTTATCTCAAATAACTGTAAAAGTTCCATTTTTTAGAAATGATGAGATTCAAGGAACATAAAGAAAAGGTTCTATCATTATTAAACAGTGTGCCTACAGTGAAATTTCAAAGTCCAGAAAATGTTTATAAGAGACCAAGTAACAAAAGAAAGGAAGCTGAAGTAATGATTTTTGAGATTCCTCAGATTTTCTTAAACACAACTACTTCTCCTAAGGTTGTAGACCCATTGTTTATAACGTTGGTAATTAATGGAAGGATGCTTAAAAATTGTATGATTGATTCAGGAGCATCAAACACTGTTATGCCAGTAGAAATTATGAAGTCTATGGGATTACAAGTGGATGCTCCTCATGGGAGATGTCAAGCAATGGATTCTAGGGAAGTCCCTATTATTGGTACTATTGAAGCCATGCCTTACAAATTAACAGTGTTTCCTGATGTGGTTTTAAGTATGAATTTTATTTTTGTTGACATACCACCACATTATGGGATGTTACTATCTAGAAAGTGGAGTTCTTCAATGGGAGGTAGCATACAAATTGATCTATCATATGCTACTTTTAACATTAATGGAAATAATGTTAGAGTGTCAAGAGAAGGTAGGACTCCTTACATGATTGAGTGGTATGAAGATACTAACATTAACTATTGTGTTGATATGGATATGGAAAACTTTAGAGTACAGAAGAGTGATCATCATCATCAGAGTGAAAATATTGATCCTCTAGCTAAAGAATTGACTGTACAAGGTGATAGTTTATGGAAAATGTATTTTGATGGAGCTTCCTCAAAAGAAGGATCAGGAGCTGGTGTGTTACTGGTATCTCCATCAGGTACAACTTTCAAATATTCTTTTTTGCTAGCCTTTCAATGTACAAATAATATAGCAGAGTATGAGGCTTTATCTTTAGGGCTAGAAATTGCCATTAAGCATGGAATAAAGTGTTTAAAAGTTTATGGTGATTCTGAACTAGTGGTAGCCCAAATAAGATCCAAATATGCAGTGAAAAATGATAGATTAAAAATGTATAAATATTTTATTTGGGATTAGATCAAAATGTTTGATGCCTTTGATATAAGTTGGATAGAAAGGTCAAAAAATATAATGCCAAATTTCTTAGCAAATTTTTCTCTGAAAACTGATGATCATGTTGGAATAGTCCCAAGGATAACTGAGAGGGGGGTGAACTAGTTATCAGTCAATTTAATTCTTTTCTCTTTCCTTAATGTAATTTGATATCAATTAAATGCACATTTAGATAACACAATAGAGTACTCAATAATTTGATTACGGGGAAACCAAATAGGCAAAAACCCCGGTGGGAATTAGCACCCACAAATAACTACACTAGTTTATAATGATGCCTATTAGAAGATCTTACAGCCATGTTAGGAGTTTATCTTTACAATGAAAGAAGTACAAAGACCTGGTTAAAGGTTAGACCCTGTTAGGAGTCTTTTATAGATAATTCTATTAAGGGTGAGGACTCAATGTCCAATAGCTCACTGCTAAGATGGTGAAGGCTACATCCTTTAGTATAAAAGATATACACTATATCCGGTCAATGAACTATTTGAGTAGACCTTCTATCTTGATCAGTTCTAATGAATTGCAATCAACTTATGTTTCTTCACATAGATCTTCAACTTATTCTCTTCTGACTTTTTTCTCTTCTCTGTCTTTTCTTTTTCACTTCATTTTTTGACACTTAGTGAACATAACTAAACTACTATAAGTATCTTCACAAAGGATAAGGTCATGAAAGTATCTGGAAACTCTTCATCAACTTCCTTGTCATCTCAACCAAGCACGCAATACAAATTAGGACCACACAACTAAAACTAAATAGATGTGACACTTCACAAAGTTGGCTTCACCAAATTAACTCTAACATCATGATTATGTTGAAACATGTTTAGTGCCTTTGGATGACTATATCTAACTCTTAAATAAACATGAATACAAACACACATATCCCAAAGATAGGCGCAACTCAAGAAACACTATATTTACGTCGACTCTTAACAGATAAACTTTGGAAACTGTAACTGCCATAACTGATTAATCATAACTCAACTAAAACTGCATATCTGACTCAGCATGAATGCACATAGCAACTAGAACATGTATACACCATGGAAATAAACATGCATAGATCCAAAACATCTATACTTATAATTGCATACATGATACCTACTGTATATTATATGTTGTCATCAATGGCAAACATACAATCAATTATTTGCATAGAGGCAAATCTCCAACAATCTCCCCCTTTGACATTGATGGAAACATATAATATCATCAACTCAAAGTGACTTCCTTCTTTTTACAATCTTCTCAATATCCTCATCAAAGGTTCTTCTTCACTGTTGTTGCTTTGTATACTACCCCAGAGTATATGCTCCCCCTTACTAATACTCCCTGTTTGACATCATTGACAAAGGGTGTTAAACACCATTAAGCACAGGTACTACTCTAGAAGTAGATTATTCAACCATTCATCAGTCACCAAGGACTGATGTTCTTGCTACAATTTCTAATCAGACTCAGGAAAGGGAATTACTCCCAACTTCTCCCTGAGATACTCAAAAGTATCTTTTGATAGAGGCTTTGTAAAGATATCTGCTACTTGTTCTTTAGTGCTTACATAATCCATTTTTACTTCTTTGTCTACAAATTTTTCTCTTAGGAAGTGGTATTTTATCTCAATGTGTTTTTTCTTTGCATGCATCACAGGGTTCTTTGACATATTGATAGTACTAGTGTTGTCATAGTGAATAAAAATAGGATAATTAATCTGAATACCAAAGTTCTTAATCATCTATTTGATCCAAACTATTGTTTAACAATTCAATGCTGCTACAACATACTCAGCTTCATCTGTTTACTGAGAGATACAATTCTTCTTTTTACTTGTCCAAGTGACCAACCTATCTCCAAGAAATACTGCTCCTCCTGATGTGCTCTTTCTTTCATCAACACAACCTGCCCAATCTGCATCTGTATACACATGAAGTTGTATGTTCTCCGAGTTAGGATACCATAAACCATATTCTATAGTTCCCTTTAGGTATCTGAATATTCTATTTATTTCCATTAGATGATTTTTCTTGGGTTTAGCTGCAAATCTTCCAACAATGCCAACTGTATTAGAAATGTTAGGTCTAGATTGAGTGAGATATATAAGTTTTCCAATCATAGACTTGTATAAGGTCTTTTCAACTACTGTGGAATCATCATCTTTAGAAAGATTTCATCATATTATCATTGGGGCGCTTACTAGTTTGCAGTCTCCCATCTTGAAGGTCTTCAATATCTCCTTCACATACTTAGACTGATTTATGAATATGCCTTTGTCTGTTTGTTTTACATTCAATCCAAGAAAGTATTTGATAGGTCCAATCATGCTCATTTCAAATACACTTTTCATTTCTTTGGAGAATTCTGCACTAAGTTTTTCATTACCTCCTAAGATAATGTCATCAACAAAGATAACAACTAGTAGTAATCCTTCATCTGTCTCTCTTATGAATAAATTACAGTCTGCTGCTCATTTTTTGAATCCCATCTTTTTTAAGTAGCCATCAAGTCTCTCATACCATGCTCTTGGGGCTTGTTTAAGTCCATAAAGTGATTTCTTTAACCTGCATACCATATCTGGTTTATCTGAAAGTTTGAATCCTTTAGGTTGCTCTATGTAGACTTCTTCCTTCAAGTCACCATTCAGAAATGCTGATTTGACATCCATTTGATATACCTTAAATTTCTTGAATGTTTCATAGGCCAAAAACAACTTGATAGCTTCAATTATGCTCATAGGGGCAAATGTATCAGTGTAATCTATGCCTTCTCTTTGTGCATATCCTTTACACACTAATCTTGCCTTATTCCTTACTACAGTGCCTTCTTCATTCATCTTGTTCCTTAATATCCACTTTGTTCCAATCACGTTCTTGTCATGAGGTCTAGGGACTAGTTCCCATGTTTCATTCTTGATTATTTGATCTAATTATTCTTGTATGGCACTTTTCCAATCTGAATTTGTGCACACATCTTCAACACTTAAGGGTTCAATCTATGAAAGTAGGCATACCTCTTCATCAGTGGTTGAACCTTTTGCTCTAGATCTTGTCAAGAATTTTGTGCTCTGATCTCTAATGATATCTTCCTTAGAGTGGTATTTGGATGTGTACCTTGAGTTCTTAGGAGTGATACTTGCATCTGTGATCTGTGATTCTTCTTCACTTGGTTCAAGATTGTTACATGAGACATCAATACAATCAAACATTTCTTCAATAACTATGTCCTTATTGATGGGTTGGGGCTCATCTTCAATCATGGGAGCATAGTCATAATATATTTCTTGAATCATAAAATTCTCATCAATCTTCACATGAGTACTTTCAATGATCTTCTTCAATCTTAGATTGAAACATCTATAGGCTTTTCTTTTAGTAGAGTAACCAAGAAAAATACCTTCATCGCTTCTAGCATCAAACTTACCAATGTTATCATCTCTTTTGATGTAGCACTTGCTTCCAAATATTCTAAAGTATTTTACAGTGGGTACATTACCAAACCAAAGTTAATAAGGTGTCTTGTTTGTGCCTGGTCTCAATTGTATTCTATTGATAGTGTAAACTATTGTATTGACTGCATCTCTCTAGTAGGTATGGGAAATCTTTCCTTCAATCATGATAGTGTGTGTTGTGTCAAGTATTATCATGTTCCTCCTTTTTGCTATCCCATTCTATTGAGGAGTTCTAGGTGCACTTAACTATTTTTTGATTCCATGTTCTTCATAGTAGTCATAAAACTGGTCAGAGGTGAATTCTCCTCCTCTATCATATCTTAGACATTTTATCTTTAATCCAGATTCATTCTCAACCTTAGCTTTGAATACTT
Organism: Thuja plicata; assembly: GCA_018584345.1. Taxonomy (NCBI): domain Eukaryota; kingdom Viridiplantae; phylum Streptophyta; class Pinopsida; order Cupressales; family Cupressaceae; genus Thuja; species Thuja plicata. The sequence goes on along the minus strand of MU227806.1, from coordinate 810,822 downwards.
TGAACTTCTCAAAAGATTCAGATTTTTCTTTTAAGAACGCAACCCACATCATCCTTGAGACATCATCAACAAACAAAATAAAATACCTTTCTTTGTAATATGATCTTGTTTGAGTAGGTCCACATAGGTTGGTATGTATTAGATCTAATTTGTTTTCCGTAGAATCTTGTTTTCTCTTGAATGAGGTCCTCACATGCTTCCCCATCAAACATTCCTTGCACATGGTGTCAACTAGTCTTTCAATGCTAGGAAGGTCTCTTACTGCCTTTACATTACTTATCTTGACTATGTTGTCAAAATTGATATGACAAAGTCTTTTGTGCCATAGCCAGTTGCCATATACTTTTGCAACAAAACAACTTAATTCTGAGTTGAGATGAAAAACATTAGCTTTGGTATTTGAACCTGATGCAATCATGTCTCCTTCTTTGTTATTAATGATGCACTGGTTTTTTTTGAATTCCAACTAATATCCTTTATCAAGCAACTGTCCAATACTTAGTAAGTTATGATGCAAACCATCAATATAGAGAACATCGTCTATCTTGTTCTTTCCATCTAGGGTAATAGAGCCTCTGCCTATGATAGATTTGGGATTTTTATCTCCAAATCTAACCATGCCACCTTTGTACTTGTCCAAATGTACAAATCTATCTTTGTCTCCTATCATGTGGTGTGAAGATCCACTATTAATCATCCAGTCAGTTCTGATGTCATCTTTTGAAACTAATGCTAACTCATGTTCTTTTACTTCATCTTCTTTGTCCATTTCTTCAAGCATATCCTCAATGTCTTTAATGGAAACAAATCCAATTTCATCTTCTCCAGAGTCATCATCAGTTACACCATCCTCAGCATGATAACATTCTTTAGTGTACTTAGGTTTGCAATCTGATCTAAATTTCTTGACTCTTGTAGGGCACTTAGATGAAAAGTGACCAACTTTGTTGCATAAAAAACACTTGAATGGTAGTTGTCCTTCATATTTACCTTTACCTTTCCTTTCCTTCTTGGCAATCATAGAAATTATTTCTTCTAGTTCTATATCCACTTCTTCATTATTACTAGAGTTGCTTATAGATTTCTTGTTATGGACTGTGGATTTGAAGGCTATCTCACTTTTAGGTTCTGTCTTCAATCTAGATATCACAAATGCAGATATTTTGCTAATCAAAGTCTCCCTCTTGAAGTATTTTGAAAATTGCATAGTATCATCTAAGATATTGATCTTTCTCTCATAGTATGTTGTCAATGTGGTCATTAACTTGTCCATTATATCTTCCTCTAATATTTCTCCACCATTGTTTCTTATACCTGATACTGCTTCATTTATCCTCTGATTGTAAGCTCTGATGTTTTTTTTAGGTAACATCTCTAAATTGTTGTATCTTTTCTTCCATGTATTTCTGTGTGCATTCTTTTCTCGGATGTCTCCTTCAAACATGTCTTCTAAGTATTTCCAAATAGTATATGCTTTGTCTGTCTTCTTGATCTTAGAAAATTCACTGTCGGATAGGGCACTGATTAGGGATTCTTTAGCAATTGCATTATTAGTGAACACTTCCTTTTGTTTCATAGTAGAGTCATCATCTACAAGATATTTCAAGGTGGGCATTTCAACTTCTTGAGTGGCAATCTCATAGATCTCAAATCCAACACACTAAAGATGTGTTATTATTTTATTCTTCCAGTCAAGATAGTTTTATCCATCGAACTTAGGACTCTCTTTCCTGAAGTATGCCATCTGATCTACCTTAAGCTGTTAGGCTTTCTCTCCAAGGCACTTGGCTCTTATACCAATTGTTGGAATAGTCCAAGGGATAACTGAGAGGGGGGGTGAATCAGTTATTAGTCAATTTAATTCTTTTCTCTGTCCTTAATGTAATTTGGTATAAATTAAATGCACATTAAAATAACACAATAGAGTACTCAATAATTGATTATGGGGAAACCAAATAGGCAAAAACCCTGGTGGGAATTAGCACCCACAAATAACTGCACTAGTTTATAATGATCCATGTTAGAATATCTTAAAACCATGTTAGGAGTTGATCTTTACAATGCAAGAAGTACAGAGACTTGGTTAAATTTCAGACCCTGTTAGGAGTCTTTTACAGATAACCCTATTAAGGGTGCTGACTCACTGTCCAATAGCTCATTGCTAAGATGGTGAAGGCTACAACCTTCAATATAATAGATATACACTATATCTGGTAAATGAACTATTTGAGTAGACCTGCTATCTTGATCAGTTCCAATGAATTGCAATCAACTTTTGTTTCTTCACTTAGATATTCAACTTATTCTCTTCTGACTTTCTTCTCTTCTCTGTCTTTTCTTTTTCACTTCATTTTTCAACACTTAGTGAACATAACTGAACTGCTATAAGTATCTTCACAAAGGATAAGGTCACGACGATATTTGGAATCACCTCATCAACTTCCTTTTTGGCTCAACCAAGCATGCAATAAAAATTAGGACCATGCAACTAAAATTGAATAGATGTGATGCTTCACAAAGTCGGCTTCACCAAATTAACTCTAACATCACGATTTTGTTGAAACACATTTAGCGCCTTTGGATAACTATCTTTAACTCTTAACTAAACATGAATACAAATACGTGTATCCTAAAGATAGGTGCAACTCAAGAAACACTATATTTACGTCGTCTCTTAATAGATAAACTTTAGAAACTGTAACTGGCATAACTGATTAATCATAACTCAACTAAAACTACATATTTGACTCGGTGTGAATGCACATAGAAACTATAACATGTATACACCATGGAAATAAACACGCATAGCTCCAAAAAATCTATACTTATAATTGCATACATGATACCTGCTATATATTATATGTTGTCATCAATGGTAAACATACAATAAATTATTTGCATAGAGGCAAATCTCCAACAGATCAGACCTTACATGGGGTATCAATACTTGAAGTCAAGACAAGACCAATTGATCTAGATAATATATACAACTAGCAAGTTTTTTAGGATGACCAAGATATTTTGAGATTCATTCAGTGTCTGGACCATTATGAGAATCAGTACATAGATTGAAATACCTTACTAGAGAATAATGATGGTAAAGACTATGTCTTAGGAAATGAGGTTGTCCAATTGAGTTCCAATCAGATTCCTAAGGGTTTGGTTGAACTTGAAGCATTTTTTAGTAGTTAGAATGATCACTCAACAAAGATAACCAATTCTAAGGTTGAGGACTTGGAAGAAATTAACTTAGGGTCATAAAATAGTCCTCAAATTGTTTACATTGGAAAAGGTTTAGATTCCCATATAAGGACAAATTTGATTAAACTATTGAGAAGATATAAGCATGTTTTTGCATGGTCATATGAGGACTTAAAATCTTATAGGGAAGACCTTTTCCAACATGAGATCCCATTAAAATCAGAGGTGAAACCATTTAGGCAAAAATAGAGGACTATTAATCCTTTGTTGGCTCCTAAGATGCAACTAGAGTTAATGAAGTTAAATGATGTTGGGATTATCCAGCCTATCAGACACTCAACTTGGGTTTCACACTTGGTACCAGTAAGAAAAAAGAATGGTGACATCAGATTATGTGTGGATTTCATAAATTTGAATATTGCTTCACTAAAAGATAACTATTCTTTACCCAACATGGAGGCAATGTTACATAAAGTGATTGGTTGTGAGCTAATATCAATGATGGATGGTTTCTCAGGCTACAACCAAGTTTTAGTGAAGGAATTAGAGAAGTACAAGAGTGCATTTACCACTCCTTGGGGAACTTATGTCTATATTAGAATTCCATTTGGATTGATAAATGCAGGAGCAACTTTTCAAAGGGCCATGGATGTTTCTTTTAAGAAATTTATTGACTTGTTCATATCAAGATGATCTAACTGCATACTCTAAAAAGGCTGAGGATCATTGCGAACCCCTGGGTAAAATTTTCAATAAAGCTTTAGAATATGGTGTTTCATTAAATCCTAAGAAATGTCACTTTGCAGTACATGAGGGAAAGTTGCTGGGACACATAGTGTCTAAAGATGGAGTAAGAATAGACCCAAAAATAATAGAAGAAATCCAGAAGGTCATTGCTCCAAAAAATTTAAAGGGAGTTCAATCTTTCTTAGGATAGATTAATTTTGTCAGAAGGTTTATAGAAAACTTTTCAGAAATTGTCAAACCTATCATAAAGTTGCTGAAAATGATGCAAAATTTAACTGGAATGAAGAAGCTCAAATTGCATTTGAAATAATAAAGAAGGCAGTGCAAGAGGCTCCTATTTTGAAATCACCTAACTATAGTAAGCATTTTTCTCTGTTTTCATTTGCATCTTATCACACAATTGTTGTTGTTTTACTACAAAAAGATAAAGAAGGATTTGAGAATCCAATAGCTTTTTATAGTAAATCTCTCCAAGCTGTAGAGATAAATTATGAGATGATGGAGAAGCTGACATATGCTTTAGTAAAAGTTGTAAAATCTTTTAGACCTTATTTGGTCTGTGCTAAGGTGCAAGCATATGTCCCTCACTCAGCAGTAAAAGATATTCTTACTCAGTCATAAGTGACTGGTAAGAGGTGTAAGTGGATCAATAGAATTCAAGAGTTTAATCTTGAAATCCACATTACAAATCTGAAAGAGTTCAGGGTCTGGCCAAACTCATGACAGAGGATAACTTGGATTTAGTAAAAGGGAATGATATAGAGACACGGGATCAGACAGTTACAAGTATAGAAAGACAACCATTTTATGTTGATATTGTGTACTTTTTTAAAGAATGCCAAGTGTCCTGATGCTATGACTAACAATCAGAAGAGAAGTCTCAAATTTTAGGAGAAAAAATACACCTTAATCAAAGGAGGTTTGTACTAGAAAGACAGAAATGGTATATTATTGTTATGTTTGGATCAGATCCAATCTGAAAATGTTTTAAATGAAATGCATGTAGGGGAGTATCGAGGTCACTTTTCTACCAAGACCACTGCCCACAAAATTTTAAGGGTTGGCTACTATTGGCCTTGTTTATTTAAAGATACATATGCATATGTCAGAAAATGTGAACCATGTCAAAGGTTCTCAAATAAACTCAAATTTTTAGGAGCCCTGGTGTTAAACCAAGTAAGTGTTGAAGCCCCTTATTCTATGTGGGGAATTGATTTTATTGGTGATTTTGTAGAAAAATCTAGTGGAGGACACAGTTGGAAACTACTAGCCATTGATTACTTTACAAAGTGGATTGAAGCCATTCCTACAAAAAAGGCAACAAGTAAGGTAGTCACTAAATTTTTAATGGAGAATATTCTGACCAAATTTGGTGTACCTTCAAAGTTAATAATGGATAATTCCATGTACTTTAGATCAGATGAGATGAAAGAGTTCTGTGAGAAATATGGGATCATAATGTCATATTCATCCCCATATCACCCACAGGCAAATGGACAAGCTGAATCTAATAATAAAAGTATATTGAAGATATTGAAAAGGACTCTTGAAAAGAATAAGAGAGCATGGCATTCCAAACTAAATTTAGCACTCTGAACTGATAGAATAATAGTTAAGAAGGCCACTGGTAAGTCACCATTTGAGTTGGTATATGGTCTTCAGTCAAAAATGCCTATAAAAAATTTGTTACCAGTATATCAATTCATGCAAGAAGACCAGTTAGATGTTTCTAACATCATGCATAATAGAATGATTCAACTGGAAGAGTTGGATGAAACAAGAAGAGATAGCCAGAAGGAAAACATTAAATTATAACAGAATATGAAATATTTGTTTGACATAAGGGCTAGTGATAGAAAATTCCAACCAAATGACCTAGTTCTTCAATGGAATGTGAGATTAGAAGATAAAGGAAGGCATAAAAAATTTGAGTCTTTATGGCTTGGGCCATTTATTATGTCACGAAGCTTTGGAAAAGATTCATATTTACTGAAGAACATGGATGGAGAATATTTTGAATTGTCAGTGCATGGGAAATTTTTGAAACCCTTCTTCAATTAAAAAAACAAAGTCTTATGCACAAGTAAGTATGTATTATATTGTATATAGTTCCTTTCAGTTGTGTGTTTCCCTTCTGTTGTAGGTTAGTCAGCATTGCCTTCATTTTTTGAAGAGGTCTACAGCTAAAGATTATGATATTCTTGTCATAAAATGTGTTTAGCCATCCTCAGATAGAGCCACTATTGGTTGTTTTTTCAGTTTTGAGGTTTTCCTTAAAAATTTTGTTGTCCTTAGTCTTATCCTTGTTCAAAATATGAAAAGCATGTCCAAAATGGCAAAACCCCTATGAAAATGATAGTCTTATGTTAAAATTCAGAGAAGTAATCAAAAACCCTAAGTCCTAGGTTTCATTCTGTTGGAAATTGGTTTAAACCCTAGTTCTTTGAAATGGCTTATGTTTTGAAGTTACCTTTTTCATAACTTAAAAGTCTTTTATCTCATTTGTTATTTTCTTATAGTCACTAAGTCTCTTTATGAAAATGGAATATACTTTATCTTCATGAGACTAAGAGACTTCCCTTTGGTCAAGTTATCTCTTAAGGAAAAGAATATTCTTTCAAAGATCAAGAGATTAAGAGATAACCGTCTGATGGAAATAGATCTACAGGTTAGTCAGGTTATCTCCAATTTAATCATGAGTTAACTTTCTCCTACAGTGACTTTGAGATTGCTCAGTCGTATTATCTCCAGATGTGATGCATGGTTTAAATGTTAAGTTAAAGGTTAATTTTCCCTTTAGTCTCTTTATCTCACAAAGAAAATGAGTTAAGTCAAACGATCTAGCGATTAAATGACTACCGCTTATCAAGGTTTTAATCTTACGGTAGTTGGATAATATCATAATAAACCCTACAGTTAGAAATAAATTAAGCAACTTTGAGCTACTTTGGTCATGAAGTCTCTAGATCAAATTAGAGTTAGTAATGAGTTCAAAAGGTAATGCAGTCACCAAGTCTCGGGATTCAAAGGGAGTAAAGGAAAATATCAAGAGATTTGGAGACAACCACGGGATCAAAAGAAAATCTACAATAGTCTCTAAGTCGCTAGAAAAACTGGATAAGTTAAAAGTCATCAAGCGATCATGAGACATAAGAAATATTAATGTATGCACCCTAAAATGGTCGCCTAGACTTTGGGCCCCATTTATTATTTTATAAATTTATCAAATTTTTGAATCAATGCTTTGGAATATTTTCAATTCAAATCAATTTCCTTGATCAAATTGTAATTAATTCAATTATTCAATTATTTCAATATTTCCTAAGGTTTGATCATTTTTATCTAATTAAAAGATTTAATCTCTCTTTTAATTAAATAAAATTCCTCTTATTTAATTAAAACATTTAATCTCTCTTTTAATTAAATTCTTCTTATTTAATTAAATTCAATTCCTCCCATTTAATTAAATAAAATTCTTCTAATTTATTTAGTTGAAAGAAAAACCTCTCTTTTAATTAAATAAATAAAAATCCCCACTTAAAGCACTTTATTTGTT
>MU227806.1:771728-785543 GCA_018584345.1 Thuja plicata | reverse complement strand
ATAACAACTTCTTGTGTGGCTATCTCAAAGATATCAAAACCAACACACTGTAGATGGGTTATCATTTTTTTTTCCAATCCAGATAATTTTCTCCATCGAACTTAGGGCTCTCTTTTCTGAAGTAAGAAATTTGATCTACCTTAAGTTGTTAGGCTTCTTCTCCAAGGCACTTGGCTCTAATACCAATTGTTAGAATAGTCCCAAAGGATAACTGAGAGGGGGGTGAATTAGTTATCAGTAACTTTAATTATTTTCTCTTATTAACTTTAGAATACAATAGAGTAAATGCTCATTCAGATAACACAGTACACAACACACAATTTGATTACGAGGAAACAAAATGGTAAAAACCCCAGTGGGAATTAGCACCAACAATGAACTATACTTGTTTATAGTAATCCCTATTAGAATATCTTGCAACCCTATTAGGAGTTGTTCTTTATAAAGAAATAAGTATAATAACCTGGTTAAGTGTCTGACCCTGTTAGGAGTCTTTTACAAATAACCCTGTTAGGGGTGAGGACTCACTATCCAAAATCTCACTGCTTCAATGGTGAAGGCTACAACCTTTTGTAGAATAGATATGCACTATATCTGATGATGAACTATAGAGTAGACCTATTGTCTTGATCAGTTCCAATGTATTATAATCTTCTACTACTTCTTCACATAGACTCTTGATGAATGAACCACAACTGATATTCTACTCTGTACATTTTCTATCTCTTTTCATATCATTCACACTTGGCATATCACAAATGACTTTCTATAAGTATCTTCCTCAAAGTATGAGATCATGGGACCTATAAGAAAAATCTTCATAACATCCTTCTTGGCTTTACTAACCACGCAAGCATAATTACAACCACGCAAATAAAAGTTGAATAGACGCGACGCTTCACTAAGTCGGCCTCACCAAATTAACTCTAACTTTGCAATCTTCTTGAAACACGTTAGGTGACTTTAGATAACTATCATCAACTCATAAATAATCATGAATATACACATGCATATCCTGAAGATAGGTACAACTCAAGAAAAACGTTAAATACGTCGGCTCTGAACAGATACTCTTCCAGAACTGTAACTGCCAATAACAAAATTACACAACTTGACTGAAACATCATATCTGGACCTATGTGTATGAATATAGTAACCAAAGAATGTCTACAATATGTATCTAACCGCACAAGGTTGGATGACATTGATCTGATAAGTTCTTACAGAATGTTGTTGTATATTATATGTTGTCATCAATGACAAACATACAATCAATTAACTACACAGAAACAAATCTCCAATAGAGATTGCTTTGAGAGCCCTAAATTTTAATGAATTAATGGATTTAGAAAGATAGGTGAAGAGGAAAGGATTGAATTTTAGTGGTTTTTCCCCTGACTTGCCCTATTTTAAGAAGCTTGATTCTATGATTTAGTCACATAATCTCTTGTGCAATAAATTGGAAGATGTATTAGATGAGAGTGACAAGAGGAAGAAGAAATATTCTTCATCAGAAAATGAAGAGGAGAGTGACAAAGAGTACTATGTGCCTATCCCACCTCCAATGGATAAACAAATGATTGAATATCAATTAATAGAAGGGGAGCAGCAAGCAGAAAATGTTGTGGATTTAACCTTAGTCCCAGAAGTTGAAGTCACAGATGAGCCCCCATAGAAAAGATAGATGATTGAAACAGGGGAGCCTTCATAGCAAAAGAGTGAAAAAATAAGAGATGAAATTGGTGCTCTTATCCCAGGAAATAGAGCTTATGACCATGAATTGAGAAAGCAAATAATGCAGGGAAAAAGGATGCAAAAGAACATTGAAGAGGAAACTGAAATTCCTCTTTAGACTTGCACTGATGAAAGAACATTGTACCAGGAAGAATTCTTAAGTGATGACCAGTTCATCAACATAAAAGAATTCAAATAATTTCTTGTTTGGAACAAACATAGATTAGTAAGGGAAAAGCTACAACTAGAGGGAGGAGCCCCAGTGACAGAAGAAGCCTTGCAATAATTGCAAGATTATGATCCGGAGTCTGAAAGAATGACTCCTGAAGAGGCAAGACAACTAGTTAAGTCCAGTGGAATGTTGCTAGTGGAAGGCTAGGACTTGGCATCTGCATTCATCATTTATTAAGTGAGGAGGCAACCTGATATGAAGTTGTCATCAGAGGTCCGGGCAGGAGACATGATTAAGGGATTTGGATACAATCCAAAGTCCCAAGCATTGGCTATGTGGATTTTAGCTCCCAAGGATGATAATCCCTCAGTCATGAGCATAGAAGAAAAGATGGTAGGGAACCAAATTATTTGGTCAGAAAAAAACATAGAAGACTTGGAAATCTTCCAAGTTCTCAGACAATTGCATAGCTCAACGAAGCTAAAACTGCTCAATTATCAGAGAAAATAAAAAAGATGATAGATGAGAGGAGTGCAATTATACAGGATAGAGAGTTGTGTAAAATACAACTCCATGCCAATGAAAAAATAATCAGTGAGTTGAAACAAAAATTACAAGAAAGGCCAAAGGTTTCTCCTGCAGAACCAAAAGAGGTCAGTATTAATGAAGTCTAGACAGACTTGGAAGCTGATGAAACAGGGGTGGATATTAAAGAGAATAATGATGTTATTTTGGGTTCTCTTTTTGAAATTTTGCAGCACAAGATACAGATAATAGAAGATAAGGTAGATGTAGTTTTAGATGCTTATAATAAACTATCAGGGTTACATGCAGAGGTTACTAATTATGTAACAATTGTGAACCCATATTATGCTAGTTGGTCACTAAGGATATACCTTTTTGAGAGGTTAGCATCATTACAACCTTTGAGGGATGATCTACCAGATATAGTCATCCAAGTGCATGAAGAGATAGAGCAGATAGGATTTAAATTATCATATTTTAAGGGTAAAGTTAATCAAGTTGAGGCCAAAATGAAGATGTTTGGGCTAGAATACAATAGGTTTGTACCCTCCATCAAATCAGAGGATGATCAGATCAAGCCCTTAGGAGCATGGATCACCAAATTTGATAAGGTGATTCTTGATAAAGACATATATATCTCTAACAAGGGAGAGCTTGACATGGAAAGATACAACAAACTTTTAGATGAAGCCTTTAAGGCTGAGATTGAATTCACCAAATTTGTTACAGATGTCAAAGGTATAACTAATGCCAGATGGGACAGGTTGAAGACTAAGATAAAAAACATTCAAAGCTTCAACTAGCATACTGATGTAGAGGTCACAGCATGGGACACACTAACAACACCCCAAAAAAAGAAAGTTGTTGACATGGATTTAGGCATTTTGGATGCAGAGTGAAGGACACCTGGCACCTGCTCTCTGAGCACAGGGGAGTTAGCAATCCTAAAAGACTAGCATAGTTTAGCCTGAAATGGCAGTCACTAGATCTCAATATAAATCAGATGCTATCTTGAACAACAATAGACAAAGGTGCTAGAGTTCACAAAAGGACAAAGTGCAAATCAGATTTCATTCCTCAGTTTTGTCCTCCCACTGCTTGGAGTTTTCTTGTCTTTTGTCTCTTTCTATGTTTTTAGGGTTAGGTCTCCAAATCATCTGAAGCTTGTTGCATCCTTGTCTTAAGGATTCCAAGATGATTTGAGGCTATATATATGTAATTGTAACCATTTTGAAAGGTGGGAGAGAGAGTTGGAAATTTTAATAGAATTACAAGGCAAACTAAAATTATGTCTGAACCTTTATACTATTTGTCTATCTAAATGTATTTGAAGCTTTGAGACATCAATAAAATATTTTGCAATCTCTTTTTTGCATCTGAATTATCTCTTTACATTTCTATTATTGTTCTTGTGTGTTTATCTATAAGGCATTTAAGCACACTGATCATAAGGTGATTGTGCAGTTACTTGTAAGTTCCTTCAAGGAAGGATTAAATTGTTTCAAGTAACTCAAGGAACATAGCATTAGTTTGAGGATTGGTTGATAAATTTGTAGGGTGAGGATATTTTATAAGGTATTCTATCTTTGTTGCAAGTATTTTATTGATTACCTTATTGTGGATTTATACAAGATATTGACTCATAGCCCAAGGATTAGGCACCGGTTCTGTGTTTGCTAAGTAATTGATTTACAATCCAATATTTTCAAATTACTTAATCATATACACTGTAAAATAGATAATTCCATTTAAGTGATTGTGTTCTTAGGGTACAGCTCAGTTTGTTGATTCCTTGAAGAGAGGATCATTAGGTTACCCCTCCTAAAATCAAAATGAAGAAGGATGAAAATCCTTATCTTATTGGTTTATGTTATCAAGACCATAGCCTGGCTTATAGTACTCTATTTTAAATTAATAATTGCAATCTCCAAGGTGTCTTATAAGTTGTTACAATGAGGTCAGAAATAAAAAACCAGTGAATGAACTAGTCCACTAAAAACACTGACTGAAGAATCAATAATCTATCATAGGTAATACCTGCCTGAGTTTGTGGAGCTCAAAAAAGAAGGAGGTGATAATAGGTATCCCCAGTGTTATCAAATAGCTCATCAATTAGCCTTTCTCTTTCATAAAAAGGAGTTTTCATTCAAGTATATAAGTATACTATTATTTTAAGGTTGTGCTACAAGAAAAAGAGCTAACACTATAGACTTTGAAGACTTGAGAATACCCATATCCATCAATTTTGACTGTTCCATCATCAATATTTCTGAAAATGCATCAAATGAAGGCTTAGTGAAATAACTTCCCATGGTCAAATTGTGAGTATTATAACTCGAGACAAAAGATGCATATTTTGACAGAAGTTTCTTCAATATGTGATGAATCAACCTATCATCCTTCTTGGGATTACCACAATCCTTAATTAGTGCTCTCAACTCATTGGCTTTGTTTACATAGTCTTGAATTGTGTCAAAATTCCTAGGATCCAAGAGAAGAAGATCGTCCGCAATTAAGAATCCCTTTTCCTCATCCACTTTACCCTACAACTCTTCAAGTTTTTCCCAAGCACCCTTGGCATCCTTAAAGCTTGAAATGTGGAAGAAGAGATATTTATGAACACAACCCCTTATAATTCCTAAATCCATATTGTCTTTAATTTTCCATTCAATTTTTGCATAAGAATCATTAGGTTTTATTATTGTACCATCTACAAAGAGATTTAAACCTTTTTCCATTAATTTACTCCATATTATAACTTTCCATGTGGCATAGTTATATGAAGTTAACAATGGACACTTAGGTGAACTCGTGATTCAAAAATGAAAGAGCACAAGAGAGAAAGAGACAAAAGAACACAAGACCCCCCCCACAAATTCACTCAATCAAATAACCAGCCCAAATGATGCTTTTGGAACTTTATATATAGTGTGTGTGCAATTTCCACTTGCCAATTTTGGGCCAAAGTGGACTTCTAATTTTGATGTTTACAACCACTTCAGTGAGGCCAAAAGAGACTCAAATCAAAATTTCTTAGAATCAAATCAAAATCTAAGCATTACAATGATCATGCAATGGCCAAAAAGTGTTGGAAATATATTGAAACTAGGTGGATGAGAGGGGGGTGAGTCAAGAACCAATAAAAATTATTCTCTTTTATCCTTCATTAGATTATCTAATATAATTGCATGCCTTGAATAGAAAAGCATTAAACATCCACAACACTTGACACGATATTTTCTTACCCATAAACCTTCCAAATAGAAAGTAAAACTAGGGTGGGGATGGTACCCACAAAATTTAGTACTGTAGTATAAATTTAGTCTATTAAAGCTTACAATTGACCACTTCTAATGGCCTACCCTGTTAGGATCAATAAGGACTATTAGTTCCACCTTGTGAAAGGATTTGTACAATACAATTAATTATGTAACTTTTTAAGGATATTTGAAAAGGACTATTAAGTCCACCCAGTTAAAGGATTTTGTTGATACACCTGTTAGGATGAACCAGTGAATGACCTACTATGCAACTTTGATTTGTTGAATGAGATCCTTTGAGATAATACTGATCACCCAAATGTGATAGATGAGTCTTTGTTGTTCCTTTTACTGTTGTAGCCTTCTAATCAAACTGCCACATCATATTCGCATGTCCATACTCTTACTTCTCTTCTTTTCTCACATATTTGGATAAACATAATTCCTTAAATATATACCTTATCCAAATCAATTACTTACACAAGTCATCTTTCATGATATAAATTAATATCCAACAATAAGAACTAAGTCGACCCAATACTGATACTTGGGTTAAGTAATCCACTCGGGTGATATACTGACACTGGGGCAATATGTTGACACTTGGGCAACATAGTGAACTGGCAATCTCTAGAATTCGGGTGACACTGGGTGTTTAGGTCACAATGATCACTCAGAGCTGGTATGAAACTCAGGTAACATTGGTGACTTGATTGATATTATTTTCCACTATCTGCTCGGTCGACACTGCAACTTCTTGGGCTACACTTCAGGTTGCTCGGGTTACACTTCAATCTGCTGGCATGGTCAACACTATATTCATATAACTGACTAAGTGTTTTGGCACTAATTGACAACATGTCTTTCCATAAGGTCTACAATCTCCCCCTTTGGCATTAATGACAAAAGCACTTATCATATCCAAAAATTCGATCAAACTGCTAAGTCAAAACTCCCCCTTACCATGTGCTTGGGTACTTGCTCAGGTTTTGACTGCTACTCTGCAACTCGGTTACAACTAAATCTATTTTTTTATTTTTCAAAACTATTTTTGTAACACTGCTATTATATATATATATATATCTTTCTTCTTTGTACATGTATTTCCTCATAGATATATACAATTCTATCTTTCCTCCTTGTATACAAATTTCTAACTTTCCCCCTTGTTTTTGACACAAATGCCAAAAAGTATATCTACAAGGTAATTCCAAAATGGGAGAGGAAATCACAATGTACCTTCAAAATTTGAGACTAAGTCTTGTCCCAATTATCTTGCAACACCTTCAAGATGTGCAACTCAATCTAAATCTCTACTGACAACTCCATCATAAGCTCTGCAATAGAAATTTTTTTATCATGAGTGACTGTCTTTGCATAAGAAATATGTTTATGCATGACATCCATGTGAGGAAGGAGTTGGATCTGTATATCTGTAAGGGATTCCCTTGTTCTTACTTCTTCCCTTAGTAGCTCTTCATGTAGATTAGTAAGATACTTGATCTTTACAAAATGTGCTGAGGTTTAACTTGGGTCAAGTGCCAACTGGTTTACACTTGCCTTTAAATCATTGTCTATCTTTGTCAACTTGTCTTTTATTTATATGGTAAATTTGGAAGTGTCACTCAAATTTACAAATAATGTCATGACATTATTTACAATTGTTTCTAGAGAGCTAATGATAGTTGTTAGCTTCACTTGATCTATTGCAATCTTTCCTGCAACATTCTCTAGAACCTTATTTTCAAATTTCCTTTCTACCTTCTACAGTAATTTCTCCTGACCATTAAGATCTGTGTTGAACTTGTGAACTATGTCAACAAGTTGGTCCATAATAGAGTCATTGTCATTGACTTCAATTTCTAGGGAATCAAGGAATATACCTTTGATATCTTTCAGTACTCTATTCCTTTTCTTCTCAGCTCGGAGCTTTTTTTGTCTAGCTCTTTTCTTCCATAGCTCACTAAGTATATCCATTTACTCAGTTGTCAGGTTAGAAAGATCCCAATTAGGAATCACAATGTCTTCCTCAAGATCAATTTCATCAGTGATTGTTTCTTTACCCTTGACCTTGGGATGAGGTAAAGGAATGATTTATTTGCCTTTCTCATCATCATCCTTATTCTTTCTATCCTCATTTTTCTCCTTAGTATTCAGTTAGAATAGGTCATTAAAATTCTTTGGACCAGTTGTATAATCTATATCAACTATAGAGACATTCACAGTGACCTATTGTGACTCGGTTTGGCTTGGTCCAGTAGTAGGTAGAGCCTGATGCTCAATTCCTACTTGACTTGATGTAGATTTTATAGGATTTTCCTTTCTTGAAGATAACACACTCTGAATAGGTGATTGGGTCAGGGATGCCATCACTTCTACTACTATTTGTTCAGCATTAGATTCTTTAATGGTTTGAACCTCAGGTAACTCTTCATCTTTATCCTATACAGAAGGGTTTGTACTTTGTTTCTCTACCTTATCTTCTTCCTTGATTTCAAAAATTGTTTTCCATGTCTTTTTTTGTGGCCTACATAAAATCCTCTATTTTCTTGCTCAAGATTTGAAAATTCCTAAATCTTGGAGTGTGATTACTCTCATACTAATTCATAGCATCTTTATCCTCTTTACTGGTCAAAGTAGGCATGACTTGCTTCAAGGTTTGCATTCTGATGTCCTTTTCAATAAGAACTACATTTTGTTAGTGAATAGTGATTTCCTTGAGAAGGTCTTTAGTCATATGGCTTTTCAATTCAGATGGATCATACTTCCATATTTCCATTTTCTCTACTAATGCATCCTCAATCATCTTCTTCTCATCTTTGGTTTTGGTAGCATACTTCAATGATTCGAGAGATCACATACCACTACCTCCTTTCAAATATTCAATCCTCTACTCAAAGGTAGGTGGTGGCTTCTTGAATATGACTGTATCTTCTTCTTTATCTTCTTTAGGAAATATCAGTTTCCTTCTAGATCTTCTTGTAGTGATGACAGGGGTAGAGATCTTTGGTTCTTTCTTGGGAGCTAGCCTCTTCCTCTTCTTAGGAGGCTCTGCTTCTACCTCTTCTTCTTCTTTCTTAAATTCATCATCTTCTATATTTATGTCATCCCCTTTGTTTTTAGTGATAGAAGGAGAGTCTGATGATTTTCCATATTTATTTTCAAACTTCTCTAATCTCTTATTTCCTCTCTTTATCTTAGGAATCTCAATATCCAAAGATATTCTTCCCTTTTCTTCTTCATAAGTACCAAAATATGGTGCTTTGGGATCAACAGGCTCTTTCACAAGAGCTTCAATGATGTCTTTGGTCTCATCTATGCTAACCTCATATGCAAGAGGTTTCACCCATGCAACCCTAGGCTTGACTGCTTAAATGTATACTTTTTCATAGTCAACTAGGAAGCAAATATCATCTTTATCGTCTACCAACTTTTTTGGAATTTTGTATCTATTCGGCATCTTCTATCTGAAATTATCAAAGTATGCATCCATGATGCTCTAAAAATTATCTTCTAATTCTTCTATGAATTCATTTATGTGATAAACTATAGATCTGTCCTATTGTCCAAACAAATGTTCCTTTTGAAGGGAAAAACTTCTGAACATAAAATAATATGCAGACCAGAAGTAAACCAAACTTACATGGATTGGTCTTTGATTCTTGGATTCTCTCCATGTTTTTTCTCAATTGGATGATCTACAACTCAGAAAGGTTGAATGAAATATTGTTCTTGACCACTTTGTATGCCAAGTCCACAGCCTCACATGGTACACTGTTTGGTCGGCTAGAACTGTATATCTTGTGTGCAATCACATGAATACCAAACTTTGATTCCATGTATATGACTCCATTTAACTTCATGCCTCTTCCATCTCACTTGGTAAGATTCTTCTTGGCTAGGTCATCCCAGGGTAGGGTTTTGGTAGCTTTAGGTTTGTCAAGCATTGGGTACCCTGTCACACAGTGCACCATTGTCTTAGTGATCTTCACTGGTTTCTCCAAATAGAGATTCATGTCATGAACATGGCGTAGAAAAAACCTAATCCATTTTATCTAAATGTTCTATGGCATATGCATGATATGAGTCAAACCCTTAACTTCAAGGTGTTTATGCTCTGGCTTTAGATTCCCATCCACACAGTTTCTCATATGAATTATTCATCTCCAATGTGCCTAGATGTTGAATGGTGCAATGATAGAAAGCTAAAATGTTGTTAATCAATAGTACCTTCGGAGAAATTTGGGAATGGGATCCCATTGGATCTGTCTCCTCTGCAATTGTTCGATGAAGTTTGAACTTGGCATTTCATAGATAGCATTCCTCACTAACATCTCAGATCCTTTATTAACCTTACTAATGGATGAAGACGCCATAACACTAGGAGGATTGATAAAACTTCGTTGTAGCTAAAAATTTCAAACATAAATTCACTTTGAGATCGCTATAAGCCCTTAATAACTTTGTAAAATGTAAACAATAACCCTTTGATTTCACTATTTGTGATAAATTTCATCATAGATTTTCATTAAATGCTCTGTACATGGTAGTTGTGATAGCTTGGGTAGTTCTCCCACACTTTCTCAGAAGCTCAGCGAAAACTAACCTTGTATCTTCGAAACCATACAACCCAACTTAACTTGGTTAAGCCTGAGTAACTCGGATGTAACTGAGATCCTGACTCGGTTAGAATCATAATGTGTCCTAGTGTATCAATGTACAGATTTGGACTTGCTAGACTATCTCAAACTAAAGTATGATGGCTTGTATGCATAGTTCCATTTATCTCCTTGAATCTTTATCGGTAGATGGTGGATCCACGTTGTTTAGTGTTTTGGGTGCCATTTGATCCTTCATTATTTTGGTATGAATTCTCAAAAGACCTCCTTACCCACTGCTGACTCATTTGACTTTTGATTTCAGAAACTTTTTCTTTTCCTTTCTCAAAATGACTATCCACTATTTCTTTTTTCATGCAATTATTTCTTACATGACCGAGATGTTTACACACATAACATCTCTTAGTAGGATTCTTTTTCTGAGGTGAGTCTTTGCACAATTTGCACCAATATGTCCATATTCACCACAATGACAACATTTTCTCCATGTGTTGTAATCCCAACCAAAAATTTCTTTAGCTAGTTGTTCAACAGGGTTCCAATTCTTAGTTCTATACTCAGAAGACTTATGACCTTGTTTATTACAATTAAAACATTTTTCTTCAAACTTAGGTTCCTCAGTTCATTCACTTGTCCTATGTCCATGTTTTTTTCATCTGTAGCATTTACCATTAAACTTTGACTTTCCATTTCTCCAACACTTTTTTTATGTATGCCCTAACTTACCACAATGATTACAAGTAGGTTTGTTATTCTTTTGAGATCCTTGATGTGAGGATTCACCTTGTTAAGTATAACCTAATCTAGTCTGTCCATGATGTCTGAATTGAATTTTCTATGTCAACTGATCCATGCTTTCTTGTGAATTCATCATACTCTCATTGCTTTTCTTTTCCGTATTGAGATCATTTTCTAGTCTTTCATTTTCAGTCCTTAGATTTATAACTTCTTGATTTTCACTATTAAGTTGATTTATCATATATGCTTGATGAAGTGACAAATGATGGATTTATTTTTCTTTTTCCTCTAATCTTGTACTTAGCAATATTTTATCTTCTTGTGTCATTTCTCTCTAATTTTCTACTTGGTTCTTTTGTCCCATGACTTCACATATTTTGACTGAATGAATTTCTTGTTCTCTCTTCAACTTTCTGACTTCTTCATGTAAATTGAGATTCTTTGCAAGTAGGTCTTCAATGGCTGAATCAACTTCTTCATAACTTCTTTCTTTGCATAAATCTTCAATTCTTTCTTCTATGTAATTTTTATCATTCATTTGCACTGCCAAATATTTTCTTCTTTTCAGGGAATGAGAGAGCTGCTCCTTGAGTTTTCTGATTTGATCCATTGCCACTTATAGATCTAGCTTTTCATTTTCAATGGATTTCTCCAGTCTGTATATTTCCATTGCCTCTTATCTTTTCTCAAGCTGCTAAGCTTCTGATAAGGGAACAAGGAGCTCTGATACCAATTGTTGAAAATATTGAGGCTAGGTGACTTAGAGGGGGGGTGAATCAGGAACCAATAAAACTTATTCTCTTTTATCCTTTATTATATTGTCTAATCTATTTGCATGTATAGAATATAAAAGCAATAAACATCCATAACACTTGACACAATATTTGGTTACCCACAAACCTTCCAAATAGAAAGTAAAACTGGGGTGGGGATGGTACCCACAAGATTTAGTACTGCAGTATAAATTTAGCATGTTAAAACTTACAATTGACCACTTCTAATGGTATTCCCTATTAGGAGAAATAAGGACTATTAGGTCCACCTTGTGAAAGGATTTTTACAATACAATTAAGTATGCAACTCTGTAAGGAGATTTAAAAAGGACTGTGAAGTCCACCCTGCTAGTAACAACTAAGAGGGGGGGTGAATTAGTGGCCTCAAAAATTTATCCTTTTAAACTTCAATCCACCAATTAATACACCTTAGATTATTAATTCCCTACAAGATGTATGCCTTTGAAATACTTGAAACAAATGATTGTCTTTCGGTTTACCTTGTCTTTCCTTCTTCTCCTTGATAACCGATAGGCAGTAAAACTTATTTACCGATACTCAGTAAATATGTAGAGTATACCAGTCAATCCATAAATGCATATGTGAAATGTAAAACAATAAATTAATAAACCATATACACATAACACAAAGATTTTAACGTGGAAACCCTGTTAAGGGAAAAACCACTGGGACCGGTACCCCAAATTTTAACTCTTCTGAAGTGAGCCCTGTTAGGAGCCAACCATGTTAAAGGTTACAAACACACTGTTAAGTGCAACCTTGTTAGAGGATTTTTATACATAGGTTGTCACTTAGTATCTGGCATCTACACTACCATCCTTGAATCAATCTCATGACTGTTAATAGGCTTTATGCTAATCTTACTACCATCCTTGAATCAACCTCCTTCTTAGACTGTCAATAGGCTTTAGGTAAGACCGATGCTACTATCATGATTCAACCTTCTGGTAATCTGTTAGGATATACCTCAATTACAAAAGACTATTAAGTCCTACTCTGTTAAGAGACTTAATGCTTCAATGGTTAAACTGAAACACAATGACCCATTTCTAATGCAACTTTGAATTGCAGATATTCAGATCTATTTACATACAATACCTCTCTGATAAATGTATCAATTCCATTCCTTTTTTCTTCATTCTTTTTTCTCTGTGATGCTGTGCTTCACTGTGTGTCGGTGTTTGTAGAATTCTTTAGCTCTCCCTTAGCTTGATTGATCAGGACTGCATGAAGTTTATCCTTCATCAGTTTCTCTTTAGCATCTTCTCTCAATTCACTCCCCCATGTCTGAGTGTCTTCAAAAATCAATTATGATTGTCTCTTATATAGACATGATTTTCCATTATTCTTGATTCTTGATTCTTGGTGTGAAAAAAAATCCAGCCAATTTGATTTACGACTTTAACTCTTGATTTATCTCATAGTTATCTTCTTGCCAGCTGTATAAATCATCTTTAAATCACTTACTTAACTGTGGTCGAATAAAACAAATAAAACAACTAGTTAAGTCTTTCTTTAAGCTCTGCCAGCTAGATATTTTGTCATTTTCTGATCTCTCTGTTCTGTCGGTCAACTCTGCAGTTCGTCACCAGTGACAACTGCCAGTTCCATCGATACAACTTCAGTTAGCTTTGGGATCTTCATCCGTCAGGCATCATTGGATCTTTCTTGTTGGGCAACACTATTTTTAGCTTGTTGCACATCCTGTGATTTTGCTTCATCAGGGAACATTGTCTTCTTCTCATCGGGTATCACTGTGACTTTATCTCTGTCTTTACTGATGGTGTGCACTCCGCCAATGTAGTATGTCACTTGGTGAATACTTGACTTTTATGCATTGATGAGAATTATGTATATGACCATACAGATGATATCAAGTTGACATCAATGACAATACAAACCATTAACTAATTTAATGTCTTGCATCATCTTCAACTTAACATTATCAAGCATTCAATCAGTTACATGTCATC
>MU227806.1:732224-757363 GCA_018584345.1 Thuja plicata | reverse complement strand
CGTTAGAAAGCTCGTTCAGAGTACTTGTGCGATGCAAAAGGAGGTGTCCCTATTCTTTCATTTGAGCCCCGCGCTTGAGCCCCGAAGCCATGAAAACTATAGATTTCTGTTAGCCTTTGCAGATAGCTTGAATTTTGGGGGTTTCGATAGAAAGTACTTTCGATCGAAACTAATTAGTTTCGATTGAAAGTACTTTCTATCGAAAGTACTTTCTTCATTTAACATGCATATGGGTCAAAATCCCATTAAAAACTTTACTAAATTAGTTTCGATCGAAACTAACTTAGTTTCGATCGAAACTAGGTTAGTTTCGATAGAAACTAACCAAAAAAGGTGGTTTCGATCGAAACTATTAATGTTTCGATCGAAACAATCAGGTACTTTCTATCGAAAGTACCTGACTAAATCCTCCCACCTCTCGGATTCGTGAGGAATTTCTTCCTCCGAAAAAGTGTAACCCACTATTGTGGGATCACCCTTGTGCTTCATAAAATTGTGCAAACTTGAATTTCTTAAGGGGTGAGAGAATAAACAATTCTACTGGCCCTTTTTATAGTTTTGGATTAATTTCTATAGTGCCCTACTCCATAAATTCCTTCATTTCCTTAGCAATATCTTTTTCCTTGAATTTTTCTCTCTTGTCATTCTCAACAACTGTCTTACTTTCATATGTTTCCTTTGGGTCTTCAATGATCAAAGGCACATGGAATAGAGGATGAGTATCCTCCACCTGTTCTTCTTTCTCTATCTCCACTTCCTTCTCCATTACCTTATCTTTCTCTATTCTAATTTCTAGAACATTCATCACATCAACTTCTACTTGTTCCACTTTCATAACAATAGGAACATTGGTTGGGGAAAGACCAAGTTTTGGAGCTAAAGAACTTTCACCTTGAGTCTTAGAGATGACATAATATTGGTTCCTCTCAAGACATGCTCTCATAATATTCTCTATTTCCTCACTGACCTCCTTTTTTCCCATCATAATCTTATTCATTCTAATTTTTCTCTGAACTCCTTCTTAGAGTCCTTAAGAATTCATTTTACCTACATCATCTATCACCGAACATATGTCAACTAATAGTTTTTCTCTCAACCTTTTATCCTTAGCTAGAGTACAAGCTTTTCTAACATCTATAATTTTATGCAAACTCTTGGGTAGATCATATGTTATTTCAATTAGAGCCTTTTTGTATCTATACAAATACCTTACCATAGCCTCTTCAATGAATCTCTTTCCTTCATCAAATTTTTCAAAGAACTTTGACATTGGATTCAATTTCCCATGAGATGTAATTCACGTTAATACATCATTTATTGACATACCATGTTCATCATATTTGAGTATATTCTTTTTACTTACGTTTTATTCTTCATCGGATAGTTAAGACTTGGGAATTTGTAAAGATTAAGACTTCTTCTTCTTTAATTGCTTCACAACATCATCAGATTATGTTTCCTCATCATCCTCAATGATGACTTCCTCTTTCTTCTTTTCCTCTGACTTCTTCAGATTTTTCATCTTTCACTAATGATTGTACTAGAGGCTTCTGTGGTACATAACTTCTAGTTTTCCTAGGCTTATTAGGAGAGGGTTTATTTGTATTTGCAGCAATCCCTGCAGGATTCTCAGTAGTAGCTTGTTTATTCCTTTTCCTTTCTTCACTAAGATTTTCAAAAAGAATACCCATGTATTCTTTAAGGCCTTCTACTCTCTTGCTAACTCTCCTCTCGATTTGTTATTTCTTCATATTTGTATGCAACTTGAGATCCTTTTCTACATATGCCCCAAATCTCTCCTTAGTGGGATCAATAGGATTTCTAAACAGGTGTTGAGCGTATACATCTATATTTTGTTCCTCTACCTCATATCCCATTGACATTATCCAAGATGTTCTTGGTCCATCTTCTTCCATCAAGTATTGGTTTGTATCCACCATAAAACATATAGTATGATGATATCTTTCCACTATAGACTAAGAATTTCTATCTCTATACTACATCATACTCTAAAATGTCTTAAAGTATCCCCAGAATGCATCTGTCTTCATATAACTATCCATACCATACATCAATTCTCTGATTTGAACTATCACTAGTATATCACCAGAACCAACACCAAAAAATTAATTCATAAAATAAAAGAATATGCAGAAGATAAAAGTTCCATACTTGAATGAGTTCTTGTCCCTCTTGATATTTACGAAGTTCTCTATCAATTTTCCCTTTAATACTTCGCATAGGTCAAATTCTTTATCTTCCCTCAACATCTAATAGGTTGTATAAATTGTAATACTGGACATTGAACTCTCTTTGCTAGAGTGATATACCTTTTACCCTATCACCATTGGTGAAAATTTTACATCATCTTCAATTATATCATTGATATTCATTTCTCTTTTGTCAGACTTAGAATCGGTTTCATCTATAACCATCTTGTTCTTAATTGATTTAAATACAGGGATTCCACTAGGTGCACATAATCTTGTTGTAGAAACTGATAAATACAGCTTCGACTTCCAAGACTAGTCTGCATGCAAAATACCTGTTACAAAGAATGAAGCCAAAGACATAAAAAGTAGAAACCCTTCTGTGCTCAAAAGGTGAGAGCTCAAAAATGTATTCAGAGAGTATGCAAAAACAAATACAAGAATTCAACCTTAAAGGTGAATGAAACCCTGAAAAAAGGAAAAAGGCTAACCTAAGAGAAAGATTAAGTGAAAAATAGAGTACAACTAACTTAATAATTAATATCAACATGATATAATTAATAAGTGAGGAAAACTATGTACTCTAACCCTTGTTACTACCTAGATAACCTCTTTTGTATTCTTAAATGGTTTTTTGAGCTACATAAATTCATCATGTATCCTACTCAGTAAATATTGTATCCATTTTGTCTCTTCAATCAATGGAAACCTGGCAAATTGATCAAAATGCTTATCTTAAAGGGCTTTGAATTATGGCTTCAATTTGTGATCCTCTCTTTCAAGCTTCTCATTCTACAAGAATTTCATACGGTTGGTGTCAAGGTCCTCCATATTGGCATGAATGTATGCCCTAAAATATTCCACATTCAAAACACCATATGGCACATTCAAAAATACACCCATAGGATCAACTGACTTAAAGGGATATTTCTTAAATTTAGGTCAAGGCCTCTCATTAATACCCACAATCATAGGAGTATTCATCTAGAAATATTTGAATTTGAGATATATGTGCAGATAAATACATTTCACCAAACTAGGTTTGCATGTGAATTCACTTGAGCAATTGCTTAGTCACTTTCATCTCACTAAAATTAGCTTGCAGAGCTCTTCTTCTCTTTGTTTTCTTGAATGAAAAGTGACAAATGAATTTCACAAACTACCTTTTGTGCTCCACACACCTAAATTTTAGGTGACATAAATGCTTCAAACCCTAAGTTTCTCCAAGTACCCATTTTACTAGTTGATTTACAAAAACCTAATACAAATCTCCAAAACTTATCAAATGTCTTCAAGAATCACATCAAAACTTCTATTCTAGATGATACATCTCCATGCCTTCCAGATCCATGCATCAATTTTTTTAGGGGGTTCCATAATATTTTCATGCAAGCTCCTCCTAGGCCAAAGGCCTAAACTTAATTCCAAGAGGAATTGTCAGCACCATATCTAGTTGTGGACCCTTCATTTGTGTCCTCCTTACTCTTCTTCACCCATGTTTCCTTCATTTTATTCTAAACTTCTTCCACATCCATTTTTTATTTTCCTTTATCATTTCCTTTCTTATTTCTTCTCTTATCTATCGGACCTCTCTTTTTCACATTATTAGTCTTTAGTGCCTTGTAATATGTCTAGATCTATTTCATTTGAAGCATACACCATTCCATTTCCCATGGTTGTTACTCATCTGGTTTCTTCTTGTTCCACACAAGTTTGTAATGTGACCAAACCCATTGCATGTATAACACTTAATGTTTCTTTTTTTGTTGAAAGAGTTATTCACAACACTTCTTCACTCACTTGACTAATGACTATGTTTATTATATTTAAAACATTGACCCAAAAAATATGCACCATTCGTATCCATCTTATTTATATAATCCATGGCTTTGTGACCAAATTTATTGCAAATATAAAACTTACCACTGGTCCTTTGAGCATTAGGTTGTCTTGAAATATTCTTATTTGTCTTGACCAGATCTAGAGCTTTCTCCTTTCTCAAATCCAAGACCACACTTGTCACTTGTGCTCCTCTAACTTTCAAGTAATGAATTAAGTTTTTTAGTTCTCATCATGAACATCTCCTTGTAATCATTAGCAATCACAAGTTATTCTCTTATTTCTTCCTCAATATCCTTGGACTCCTCCAAATTAGAAACAAGTATATGCCACACATCAGATCTTTCCTTTAAGGACTAACTTATATTCTCATTCTTCTTCATGTCCTGAATCACCTTGTCCATTTTTATCACTTTATATTCCATCGCATGCTTCATGACTACATTCTTTTATTTAAGTTTCTCACATTCTTCAATTTTCTCCTTCAATTTGTGACTCAATTTCTCATCATCCAAGCTCTCAATATAATTTTTCTTTAGCTATTCACAAAGTTCCATTCTCTTCATCTTGGCTTTCTTCAACTACTCTTTTAATGAATTCAGGAAAATTTTAACTTCTTTGAGGTTCCCCTGTAACTCTCAGACTTCATCTTTAGAATGGTCAAGATCATCCAATACAACAATTTTTGGAATGAGGGAACATTGAGAGGGGGGGGTAAATTAATGTTCTACAAATTTAGACCTTATTAAACTGATCCACAGACCACTTAGAACATAGTAATAAACATGAACATATAGAAAAGAAGCATAACACCAAAACATAATGATTTTATCATGGAAATCATGTTAGGTGAAAAACCATGGTGGGGTTGAGAACCACAAGATAATAATCTGTAGAAATATTTTCTTACAATGTTTGGGAATGTAAATGCACTCAGGAACACTTCCTAGAGCTCATTGTTAAAATACAATAAGGGATACAACCATATGGAAGGCTCACTATCTTATAATATCATCACTAAAATGATCATAATATTTTTTGAACTGTTGAAATATGGTCCACTAATTCCTAATTATAGTTCCACATAAGCACATAACTCTGATCTAATACAATTTATCTCTGGCTGACTTGTTTTATTGTTCTTTACTGATCAGAAATTCAGATCTCAAATTCCTACATAAGTTCCTTCACACAACACATAATTTCACTTTTCACATGCATCAACTATGATTTCAAACCACAAACAATCCATATTATAGGTCCGCAACCAAAAAAAATGATCGCACCATGTTGGGTCAAAAGTGTTCTAGGAAAATGTGTATCGTGTTGACCAAGTTGGCCAAATCCAAAATCAAATATCAATTTAGACCAAAATAATCATGCACATGCCTCTATACATGTCATCTCCACCATTTGAACTTAAAATTTATCACCAAAAATAATTTTACCACATCTGCAAAATGAATTTACTGTATAGGTCGGCTGCTCTGACTAGTAAAAGTAATATTGATACACAGATCCATCTAACTTTCACAACATGTAACACTAGACCTTCAAATTATGGAATAAGCATCTCCAAAAATCCAAAATACTTCTTTTATGTCCACAACTAAAGATTTGAACCTGGAAGAGTTCACTGGACCAAATAAATTATACAGGTAAAACACCTTGTTCTTCATTACTAGACTTAAAAAAATTCCATTCCGACTTGCTGTGAACCTTCCTACTGCAATGTGGAAGTGTAAATTGAGTGTAGTTACCATCAATGAAAACAAAAAATCATCTATGTAGTGTCTCTTTCTAACATATTCAATAAGGATCTTCAGCTAATATGGAACAAAATTTTCATCTTGTTTTTTGTTATGTTTGACCCGGGTCACCTTCACTCTTTTGACAAGGGACAAACCAAAATGGTCAATTAAACTCATCTTCTGATTTAGAATTTTCACATCAGATTCATCTTTCCTTGACAAATTTTCCCCAAAAAAAATTGAGAAGGAAATAAAGGATCCTATAATTAAGAAAACTTTGGAAGAATTGATGTTCAAGGATCCGAGAAGATATTTAAACTTTCTTGAGAAGAATCTTGGGTCAAGTTCTGAATATCAACCAATGTTGGAAGAATCTAAATTATATAATCCAAAAAAACCTACTTTAGAAGAAAGAAAAACTAAATCCATTTTAAAAGAAACAAAGGGAAAAATATCCTGGATCAAGATACCATTAAGGTAATTCCAGAAAGAGCACACAAGGATTTTACTTTGGAGATTCTTTCAAAACGTATGTTTGGAAATTTCATAATCATTTTTTTTTATACAATATCACCATCACCTCAAGTAGATACAAATTCATATCCACATTATGTGGTGAAACCAACAAGAATCTTATGAATCAACTTATCATGTATTCCCTCCACAAGTCAACAAAAAGGGACAAAAAACACATCTACATTCACTATGGGAATTCCATATGTGCCTTCACTAGAAGGAAAAATGAGCATGCAACAAAGTAATCCACTTTTGGCCTAAACATTTTTTTGTCTAAAGGGCTAAGTGAAAATGTATCAAATTTTCACATAACTAAACAAATAGATTCATCTCTTGTAACTTCCTAGGTAGTAACAAGTACACCACTTGATGAACAAAAAATGAACATGGGAAATGTGTCACAAATTCAATCAATGGATGTTGCACAACAGTCTAAAGTGAATATGATATCCCAATGAAAATCATTTAAATCTTAAAAATCAACCTAAACTCTTGATAATTTTCTTATACTATTGAGATATCAACAACAACCAAGTATGCAACATCAGCAAATGGGATACCAATATCATCAACAACAACCAGTCTTTCAATATGTTCCATATCAACAAGTACAAAAAATAATGCAATATCAGCAATAGGTACCACAATATCATGGACATGTGTCTTCATTTCAACAATTTATTCATTGAAGTATTCAAAAACAAGTGATGGAACCTTATCAATAGAAAGGGAAAACAATGGTACAATTTCCACAATAGCAACAATATTAACAAACCCATCAATATTGAAATGTTATGATGGCTCAACCTGAAGATCAATTACCATAATAATATTCTAAAAGTACTCCAAGAATTTCAATTTTGAATCATCTTTATCACAATCTGGTTAGAGGAACAATTTATTGACAAAGAGGCAATCCGGATATGAATTATATATTTGTAAAACCATCACCCACTAATGTGATGACACAAAAAATTGAAAAATTGACACATCAAGTAGAGGCATTACAAACCAAGAGAGTTAAGAATATTTATCTAGAACAAGATCTATGCCCTAATCCATTTGAAAAAAATTTGTATATGCGTCCTTTTCCTCCAAATTTTGAGGTCCCGTAGTTTGAGAAGTATAAGGGAAAAGGAAACATCAAAGATCACATTAGGTAATTTTATTCACCTAGCATAGAGGTGGCCTATGATGACACATACTTGATGTGCCTCTTCCCTTTAAGTCTCACCAGACAAGTAATAGATTGGTATGCATGATTACCAGCAAATATATGATCATGGAGAGAATTAGCTAAAAATTTTGTTTCTCATTTCGCTTTCAGCATTAGCAACAAGATCAATTTGACCAATTTATGCTCCACAAGGCAAAAGACTAGTGAACATTTTATAACAATTTTATTACAATGGTGTAATTTTGTCAATCGATGCCCATTTGATATCCATGAAGAATAAAAATGAAATTACTCATTTTGAATATTGTACCAAAAATGATATATGAGATGAAAATCAAAAGCCCAAGCACAATTAAAAAATCTAATTAAAAAGGGAACAAACATTGCAGAAGCTCTTATTCAAAAAGGGGTAATTAAGGTTAATAAATACAACAAGAGAAGTTTGTGTTCTCAAAATAAGAAGGTCACAAACGATGGTGTCATTGATGCAAGAACAATCAACAATACTGTACAATAGGAAAAGGGGAGGATACAAGAAATACAAGGGATTAATCCACCTTTTCCTAATGCACAATCGAAAGGAAGATGACCCACTAGCATCAAGTAGGACTTAAATGCTAAGTGAGTGCAATGATCATTCATTATAATGATTAAGAATGAAATAGATTTAGGGATATGATCTTATGATGCAAGATAGATGACTAGATAAGCATATATAAGAAGTTTTGGAAAATATAAATAGATGAAAAATAGACGATAAGCTACAGTGACCTGAAATAGAATCCAATAATTTTTACTAACCAATAAACTAACTCTAAAGGTGTTTTTCTCTTAGAAACATGAAGCCTGGGGTGTTTAATTCCCATAGATTCTACCCAAAACTTTGACAGTCAATCCCATAGATCTTGATCTTTTCAAAAAAGTTATGACAATTGTGCCACCTACTATTGCATAGAAAAATAGGGAAAATTTTTGTGGAAAGTGGTTTCTCTCCGTCAAACCCCTGCATTGGAATAAACCTTAAAAATTATAAGAAATGACATAAAATAAAATAAATATGAAGGTAAATATTAGATCTACCTTGTCGATACCTTGATGAATAAATATTGAGATCTCACATATTCATCAAGATCCTTGGATGTTGCCTGAATTCTAGTTTTGACCTTGTAATGTAGAAAGGAATCAAGGATTTCTTCACAAATACATGGATCTATGAATGTCACTCTTAGATCTTCAATATTTTTATGCTTGATTGAATACTTTCTATGAAAGAATGCATGAGAATGGACAAAGGATCTTCTTGCATGCTTGAGAACTCCTCTACTTGACCATCATGGGAGAGAATCTTTATGAAATAGAGAATATTTCCTTCAAAATGCCTTGGCTGCTTGGAGAGATGCTTGCCTTCAAATATTGAATTCACTTGATTGTTAAATGCTTGAGTATAGATGTCTTATCATGGATTCTGAAGTAAGGAGAGATGGGGTTTTTATATACATCTCACACATTTCAAGATTCAAAATTAAACTAGGCCAACCATGAGATCTAATTTCTCACTAAAACATCGTAACAGGGCTCTAGTTTAAATTTGGGCCCAATCCTTAGGGAATAAAATACCTTGGGAATTTTGTTCCTAGGAAAAAGCACCAAAATTTAAATGTGAACCTGTAAAGATATGGTAGATGTTGGAGTGGGGGAGATAGGTAGTTAGATCAAGAATAATGGACATGAAATCTCAAAATCACCAAAATAGGGTCTAAATGAGCATCCAATTATGGGTGTTAACTTTTTCAGAAGGTAAATTTAGCCCCCACTTTAGTGGGAGTATGAGACGAACTCATGCTCATGGTAAAGTAGATCATGCATTCAAAAAATTCATCAAAGTAAAGGACACAAGGAAACACCAAGCCCCCAAGTGATTTAGGCCTTCATCAAATCCAAAACCAAGATAAAAGAGGCAATTGTCGAAAGAAAGAAAGAGAGAGAAAGAGAGAAATAAAAAGAGACATCACCAAATTGCCTAGTAAGGTATTTCCTTAGTTTAGTGCCACTCCAACCCCATCATAAAAAGGAGGTAATAGAACCTCGAACCTTGGATTGTAAGCACAATGAAGTAATTATACTCATTGTTAAATACTAATTAATGTAGCTAGAAATATATGTTGCATTAAATAAATACTATGATGTTAGATTATGCTGACATTTACTGTTAGGATCATATATCCATGATGGTGTTGATGATAATATTTGAGATGTTTTTCAATTAAGAATGTTGGATTAATATGTTAGGATGATTGTTAGTGGTTCCTAGACAATGTGCCTTATATGTCGTCAGAGATCTTTATAGAGACTGCACTGATATATGTTCATGTTTTCATAGATGATTAAATGATGCAAAATGAATATTTTAAATGCTTTAAATGTAAATGATATGTTTAGCTTAAATGAGATATTTTCTTACGTCATTGTTTCTGATGTGTTATACAATGTGGAATAGAGTCGTAGTTACTTTCTTGTTGAGGTCCACACGATGTCTCATTCCCCTCTATTGCATTTTATTATTTGTCTTATGTATATGCTTTGGATATTATACTAATGTGGATAGGTACTAGATATCATTATTCCTAATTACAAGATTTGAGTGTGTCTATATCCCTAACAGTGGGCACAAGAGCTAGTAGCTTTGGCCTTTCATACTAAGCCAATATCATACTTGTATAGATAATGTATCCATAATCGTTATATTATATCCCTTCTATACATGTTTGATAAATCCGGATTCATATTTCATATTGTGAAAGTCCAGTTGTGTGTCTGTGCATTAGAGTTTCTTCAATTGTCATGGGAGAGGATCTAATTAATAATGACGGTTTTAATTCCTTTTGATTATTTTATTGTTTTTCCGGCAAGTGCACCAAAGTGAATTTTGGTTTACGGAATCATGCTCAATCAATCCATGTTGGGATTTGATTAAATTAATTATTTTATTCTAATTGTCTTAAGTGGGTTTTTTATTTGTCCTTCTTGGGTTTTGACCAAAAGTGCCATATAATGAAGAAATAGGCTTCATTTTGACACTTTGTCATTTTAGAGAGGAATTTCTCTCAAATCCTCTTGTGAACAATTGGGTGTTTTCTCTCGTTGGATGAATTGGTCTTGAAAAATTTTTGTGGGTAGTGACTCATTGGATTCATGCCACCATTGCTAAACTTCCTATGGATTTGTTTGCATTTTTGCGGTGGATTTATTTTCTTCTCTCATTTTTTAGTTTTGCCTCTTGGTATGAGGTAGGGATTTATATATCTTTTGATTTAAGCCATCTTTTTTAATGAATTATATTTTTGTTAGTTCATGGAATAAGAAATAGAGTTCCCTCACAATTTCATTGTTTTTTGTTGCCCGGTTGGACCTATGTGTATTTTCCACTTTGAAATGCAATTTTTTATACCATTATGCTCGCATATTTTGCATATGTGCTTGAAAATTGAATTTTATTAAAGTTGTGATTTTTTAGGAGTAAAATACAAAATGGGTTTTAATTTTGTGAAATTTTGTGATGTTTGAATTTTGGGTGTTTTTTATGTTTTCCTTCTTTTGTGTCACCTAGAATTATATCTAAAACTTTGTTGGGCACGAATCAGTGATTGTTCTTGGCAATCCTCTAGGTCTATGTTGTGATTGTAGAATTGGAATGGATATAGGACATTTTTGTTATCTTTCATCACAACCCAAATATGCCTTGTTCATTTAAAATGTTGATTTAGAACTGTTGCCAGATTTTGTCAGAATTTAGCATTTTTATACTTTTGAGCTCATCTCTTGGTTTTGGGATGTGAGATAGATATTGGAATATTTAGGGATGTCGGTAATCCATGTATATATGTCAGATGATCTTGGGATTCATTTTCTTGGTGATGAGGTTGATAGAGTCTGCTTGTGTATAACCTTCTTGTCGTGGGTTCTTGGATTTTATTATTGCTTTTTTGTTGATTTTAGTGTTTGAGACCGTAACCTTGAGTATATTGGATCTATACCTTCTTGAAGGGAACTTGAGTGACCTGTACTCATGGTTTGTGACCAATTGAGTGTTTCTTGTATTTCAATGGAAACTTTGTTTGAGCTTTATGTGTTCTCTTGGTTATTGTTTCTTTCTTTTTCCTTGTGTTGGCACACTCTGTGCTTGAGGTCGAGCTCGCATGTGACCTATGGATGTAGGTGTTGAGACCACTTCCATGCATGTAGTTGAGTTATGCTCCCATACTGAGGTCCAAGTGACCCATGCTCTTGGTTTGAGACCAATTGAGTTTACCATGTTTCCTTATGGTTTTTTGTGACTTTGAGTCTTCCTTTGCTTTATGCCTTGTTGCAATATTTTGCTTGTTCCTCATTATTGTAATGAGATGATCCTAGTTGGTTTTTTATTAGTGGAATTGAGTGGCTCTCCAAGGAAGGCTGGGACACAAAGGGGTCACAGGTATCCCTTGGTAGAGTTCTTAATAAGTGATAAATAAATAAATTAATGAAGCTAAAACATAATTAGTAATGTTAAAAATGAGATTTATTGTGACTACCTTTTTGTCATTTGAGGACATTGATATGGTACATCTTTCCCTTCCCTTATTTGAGGAAGTTGACATGGCATAGTACCTTTCCATCTATGGATGTTGATAGGGTATGGATTCATCTTACTATCTACGGATATTGACACAACTTAGTAGAGATTCCATGATGAGAGAAGGATTTCTTGAAGCCGCATGGGCCACCAAGTTCCATGTGATGACACTTTCACTCATGATTCTTTGCGCCAAACTATTATATTACTGAGTACTGACCCTGGTGTTATGTGAATGTTGCATTGATTATTCAGTTGGATGCTTTTCTACATCTTAAGTGATCTTCATATGTTATTGATTATCTTCATTTGTATACATTGATTAGCATGTGTGTATCCATCTATGGCATGTGTGATTCTCATGTGTTTTTGGCTAGGTTACTATGTGTACAAGAACAGTGAGATGGGCCTGAGGGTTCCACATGGTAGGGTGGCATTGCACTATTATACCATTTCTAGGGACTGGTTTAGGGGTGGTGGGATTCCTCTAATTTTAGAGTGTTCAATCATTGAGAGCTCCATATTGTACCACACTCAACTCGAGATGTATGTATTTATATGATTTCAGTTACTGTACTTATATTAGATTAATTTATGTATGTGTAATCTATCTTCTTGTACACATATATGCACTTGTTCCTTATATGCATATGGATGTTATGTGCATAGTATATTTCTTTGTTTATTTGATTATTATTTTCAATCATGTGAGTACTACCTAAAATTATCATGTATTCAGTAAACCCCAGTGTAGAGAAAGCTTGCATCTTATGCCATACATTGGTATCGAAAGGCCTACCCTATTGTCAGACTAATTTACCTAGTCTTTGGCATGTTTTAGGCATCAACAACTACTTATAATTGGACTTTACTTGATTCAAGTGGATGGTGGAAAAAAATTGATGTCATAAGTTGGTTTTAGGACAATTTTGTCATAGATCTCATCAAGATTTTTTGAATTCTTTTTTAACAAATTCAAATGGATGCTGAATGCAAAGGTTATGGCCTCTGGAAGGCCTGGCACTACTTACCTTGTCTTGGATTGTATGAACACATATCTTGAGTCATACGGTGCTTGTTGGATCATATGAACACCTATCTTGAGACATATGGTGATCTTGGGTTGTATCAATACTTATCTTAGATTGTATATGGGAAGATTTGTAGCTAGGATAGAGGTTACTTGCGTACATCTTCTAAAAAACCTAATTACTATTCCAGATACCCTTTTTCAAGTAGAGGCCATTCCAATCATATCATATTAGATTCACACCCACTAGTGAATTTTCCCCCTTTCTTTCTCATGGTTATCTTCTTTCTTTTTACTGCCATGAGGTTGTTGTGGTTTCCTCGATGGGAAACCATTGATGATGGTCCAATCATGATCTGTGGAGTTCATAAAAGTGATCTAACCTCTCACAAGGTGGGGTGAGAATGCCCATTCCATTCATACTCGAGTATAGGTTTCTTAGGAACCTTTGGAAGAGTTGTTAAGTATTTTTCTTTTATACGATCATGTTGTGATCAGCATGTCATCTCTATCATGTAGTGTCATTCTTATGTTGTGATTATTTGATTTACTTGATACATTATGTATTCTCTTATATATAAAACATTATTCAATGCATATTTAACCCTTGTTTCCAATGGTTCCTTAGTGGGGAATTACACTTAGTATGGATCATGCAAAGGTAAAATATTGTTGCAAAGGATGGCATTGAAGGTATAGTAATCTATGATATGCTAGGAAACCCATCAAAAGGTATCATCCCTCAAGGAAATGTTATCTCCATTAAGGTATCCAAAAAATTGGTCAGTCTAAGGACCAAATGAAAAAGGTCAATCAAAGGAACAAATAAAAGAAGGAAGGATCAGTCTATGGATCCACTGAATAATGCTCAGGGCATGATAATGTAAAGATGAAAACAAGGAAATATTTGTCTCCTTAGCCATCTATATAAGAGATTGCATTGAATCATTGTGTGTACAAAATGTGAAACTTGGATCATAGTGTATCTGCAAAGTTAAAGTGATTGAAAATGCCTTAATGGGAGAACTATCTTAAATAGAGCATACATGCACCCAAAAGAGATGTTTCAACTATGATATGCCCTGAAGAAAGGAGAAACTTGTTGGAAATTTGGATGTGTTTTCATTTATGTCAACATTTATGTTAAGTAGTTTGGACAATGGTGTAGTATGCTCAAAGGTTCAATGAACATCGGTGACTAAAGGTTAGAGGTTGCACATGTAAGTGAATTTTGTAGGGAGTCTGTACTTGGTTCATGTCAAGTTATAGAGGTGTGCATGAATATTTGGATATCTTATGAGATAAAGTATCATGACTAGCTTATACATTATTTTCCATTCATGACAAGGTGAAAGAGATTAGTTCAGTGTGCACTTCCAAGTTGATATATTTATCTACACATCAAGGAGGATGTTTGTGACATCCTGATGTGTTCTCAATTCAATTGGTTCATGGTCCATAGATATGCAAGGCATTTTTCAAATGTTACAGATGAAGGTGACAGTGTTCACTAACTCATTTGACTGCAAAATCTAACAAAAATTTCCAAAGAAAGTCCAATAATTAATTGTATCATCAAGTACATGTGAAATTTTCAAAAAAAAAAATTTCTCGACGTTGGTTTGAATTGTGACTCTCCTTAATGTTTGTCTCTATTTTGACATACACTTATGATTTTTGTCTCTATTTTGCACCATCCCCTATTTTTTTCTTTATGATTTTCATCTTTATAACTGAGTATATGTTAGTAATAACTGAGAGAGGGGGGGTGAATCAGTGGCCTCAAAAATATTCCAATTAATCAACCCAAAAACTTAGTACCACAATATTAAGCCTCTAGTCATCTTCAGTCCTATAAGATGAATGCCTTCAAATATACTTATCAAATTACTACTGCTCGTAATGTTTTGTTAAACCTTATTTTGTATGCTTACCGAATAGCAATCTATTAATTTACCAAAAAATAGTAAATTACTTAGAGTATACCGATCAATCCAGATTAGCTATGTGTAATGCAAAAAACTAAAGTAATGACTCATAAACACATTGATACATGGATTTTTAATGTGGAAATCCTATTAAGGGAAAAACCACTTGGGACCGGTAACCCAAAATTTTTACTCTTCTGAAGTGAGCTCGGTGAAGACACAACCATGTTAAAGGTTACAAACACACTGTTAGGTGTGGCCTTCTTAGAGGATTTAAAAGATTAGTTTTTCACTTGATATCAGGCATTCCTATGCTACCTTCCTTCTCCAAACTCTTCAAGTTTGTCAAATTGTATCTGGCATCTCATGCTATCTTCATGATCAAACTTTTTGATACTCCTTGGGATGTATCTCAATATAGAAAGGATCTTTAAATCCTGCTTGGTTAAGAGACTTTCTAAATCAATGGTTAAACTGAAACAGTATGATATGTTCACATATACAGCTTATCCTTATAGATTTTTAGATCTATTGTAAGCTCATAAAACTAATCTGATCAATATATCCATTTAATACCTTTGCTCCACTTTTGTTTTGTTCGATAATGCTATGCTCTGTTTCTTGGTGTCCACAAAAATATTTAGCTCTTTCCTCGACTTGATTGATTAGGACTGTATGAATTTGTTCTTCATCAATTTCTTTTTAACATCCTCTTTTTCATTCAATCCCCTTAATTCATAATGAATTAAGTTGTCTCTTTGTAGACATGATATCACCATTGTTAGGTTCTTGATTTTCTTGATCTTGGCATGATCCGCAATCTTAGCCAATCTGATTTAAAGAAAAACTCCTAATTTATCTCGTAGAGATCTTCTTGCCAACTGGACAAAACAACTTTAAATCCTTTACTTATCTCTGGCTTTATCTTGTCGATGAAAACAATGATAACTACTAGTTAAGTCTATATTTAGCTCTGCCAGCTAGATATTTTGTCGTTTATGAACTTAAGTTAACTTTCGGTGTTTTAACACTTTGATAGCTTCGATCAACACTCCAGTTATCCTTGGGCTTCTCCGTCAGGTTACACTATGATTTTGGTCATCAATTATGCTTGTGATTCTGCTCGTTGGTAATGCTCGTTGGTGTTCTTGCTCGGGCATAACTAAGACTTGACTTTCAGTGATCTCTGTCCATCGAGTTCCACTAGCCATCGGTGTTTGAAGTCACATAGTGAATGCTTTTATTTTATGCATTACTAAAAGCATAATCTTTATCTCTTTGATTCTCTTAAGTCTTTGACACTTTGATTATAACCAATTAGATTATATCAATTTGACATCAATGACAATACAATCCATTAACTGATTTAATGTCTTGCATTATCTTTCTACATTTTGCTGATCAACTTAACATCTTCAAACATTCAATCAGTTACATGTCATCAATCTCTCCCTTTGGCATTGATGGAAACACACTACATTATCATACTATACTATTACTAATAATATGAAATATAACAGTTTCATTAATATTTCCTATTGTAACTATTACAAATGTCTAGCTTTCGGTAAGCTCAAAAATAACTTAGATTTGTTTCTTGCAAAGTGGTTTCTTCAATCTTCAATCCCTTCACTGGATAGATGTAGTATCTAATGTCTTTCTTCTGATATGAGCTCTGCCTTGACTGTTCTTATTCTTGATAATCTCTTTTTCCTTTGACAACAATCTCTCTCTTTGTATGAACTCTCTCCCTTTGTTACTTCTCTCCCTTCGATGGATATTTCATATGTAATGAATCTCTCTCCCTTTGAATATGGATTAACTCTTCCTTTTGATTCTCAGGAAATTCTCTTCATGGATAATGATATAATCTTTTATGATCAATGAGATAATCTCTCCTTTATGATAATGAGTCTTCTCCCTTATGATAATGAGATAAATCTCTCCCTTTGACAACAATGCCAAACAAATATTATCTTCCATCCCTTTATATAATATATTCCTTGAATTTCCCTATCCATCACCAATACAATGTCTCTGGTGTTTGGTGCATACTTGTACCTTATTGTGTATAGATGTATCTCTTGTTGTTCATCTAAGTGTTTGCATTAACATGAATGATCTTCAGATTATGTGTATGTTGATGTATTCTCCTAATCATCTTACTAACCGATATACAAGGGTTAGACCCCTAGTCTTTGTCTCAGGCACTCAAATGTATCCTTCAGTAATGGCTTGGTGAATATATCAACTAATTGTTCCTTTGTTTGAACATATTCCAATATCACCTCCTTTGCTTGCACTTGTTCTCTTAGATAGTGATACTTGATAGCAATATGCTTAGTCTTAGCATGCATGATTGCATTCTTAGAAATGTTAATTGCACTTGTATTATCACAATAGATAATTACCAGTTCAAGAATCTTCATATTCATACCTTCTAGAAATTGTTTGATCCATGCAATATTGGAGCAATTTTCAGCAGAAGCCACATACTTTGCTTCTATAGTAGACTAAGAGATGCATCCTCGCTTCTTGTTGATCCATGTGACAAGTTTGTCACCCATGAAGAATGCTCCTCCAGTTGTACTCTTTTGGTCATCAATGTTTCCAGCTCAATCAGCATCTATATAGACTTGTAGCTCAAATTTTTCTTCTCTTTTATACCATAATCCATAGTCCTCAGCGTTCTTCAGATACCTCAGAATTCTCTTGACAGTAGTCATATTTGATTCTTTAGGATTAGCAGAGAATCTTGCAACTATTCCAAATGCATGTGTTATATTTGGTCTAGTATGAACAACATACATTAGTTTGTCAATCATTGATCTATACAAGGTTTGATTTACCTCATTTGATTTGTCTTCTTTTGTCAGCTTTCATCCGATAGAAATAGGTGTTCCAACTGGTTTGGAATCTTCCATTTTGAATATCTTCAGCACTTCCTTGATGTATTTGGACTGAGTGATATATATGTCTGCATCTTGTTGAAGAATCTATAGACCAAGAAAGAATTTGATCTCCCAAAACATAGACATTTCAAATTCTTTGCTCATTTCATTAGCAAAGGATTCACATAACAATTCATTTACTCCAAAAATGATATCATCAACAAAAATTTCATCAATCATAATATTACCATCGGTATCTTCTTTTAAGTATAGATTGCTATTTTCACTTGTTCTAACAAATTTTGTGCTAATGAGATAGGAGTGAAGTCTTTCATACCAGGCTCTAGGTGCTTGTTTCAATCTATACAAGGATTTTTGTAGTCTACATACCAATTTTCTCTTTAATGTATCAACAAACCCTTCTGGTTGTTCAATGTATACCTCTTCTTCCAGTATTCCATTTAGGAATGCAGATTTGATATCCATCTGGTATACTTTGAATCCTTTGAATGCAGCATAAGAAAGTAAGATTCTAACTCCTTCTAGTCTAGAAATGGGTGCAAAGGTTTCTCCATAATCAATACCTTCTTCTTGTGCATATCCCTTGCATACTAACCTTTCTTTGTTTCTTGTGGCCTCTCCATTCTCATTTATCTTATTTCTGAATATCCATTTGGTACCGATGACATTCTTGTCATCTAGTCTTGGTACTAGTGTTTATATACTGTTCTTCTCAATCTATTCTATTTCTTAATTCATAGCACTG
The DNA here is from genome assembly GCA_018584345.1 of Thuja plicata. NCBI lineage: Eukaryota > Viridiplantae > Streptophyta > Pinopsida > Cupressales > Cupressaceae > Thuja > Thuja plicata. Next base: position 738,643 of record MU227806.1, on the reverse strand, counting down.
ACCCATTCTTCATTCTCAAGTGCAGTATTAATAGATTAAGGCTCAAAATCACAAAGTAAACATCTAGTGTTCAGTGACTTACTTCATGTTCTCATTCTAGCCTTCTTGTCTCCTATGATTTGATTTTATGGATGATGTCTTCTGACATACTTGGCAAGTTTTGGTTCAGCTTTGTGTTCATCATTCTGATCATCTTCTTGATCTTTGTTCTGATATCCATCGCTCGAAACATCATCTTGAGGGTTTTCCTAATTTTCAGTAATTGCAGCCTAATGCTCAGGTGTAATTTATTGTTTCTTGGGAGTGATACACTATTGCTCAAGTAGAGTTTCAGATTCTGTATAAAAAAACCGGTTGTAGTCCTATGGTTCTCTTCTGCTTTCCTTATCATTGTTTTCTGTAAATTCATCTATTTTCACTTTCAATTATTTTGTTAGATGACTTGTTAAGACATTTATAAGCCTTGCTTTTGGTTGAATACCCTAGAAAGATACCTTATTCACTTTTGGAGTCAAGTTTTCCATTTCTATCATCCTTCAAAATATAACATTGACTACCAAAGATTCTGAAGTAACTTACATTGGGTGTATGACCATACCAAAGCTCATAGGGAGTCTTCTTTGTGTCCTTCTTCAATTGTACTCTATTTAATGTGTAGACAGAAGTACTGATAGCTTCCCTCTAGAAAGTTTGAGTGATTCTCTTCTTAGTCATCAATGTTCTTGCACAATCAACAATTGATTTGTTTCTCCTTTCAGCAATTCCATTTTTCTATGGTGTTCTCGGTGCAGATACATGTCTTTTAATTCCATGCTCATTGCAATAGTTAGTGAATTCATCTAAAGTAAATTCCCCTCCTCTATCTAAACTTAAGCATTTCAATTTCTTTTCACCTTTTTTTTTCTACCATAGCATTATACCATTTAAACATCTTGAATGCTTCTGATTTATCTTTTAAGAACATGACTCTCATCATTCTAAAATAATCATCAACAAAGAGAATAAAACACCTATCTCCATAGTATCTCTTTGTCCTCATGGGTCCACATAGATTTGTATGGACTAATTCTAGAATTGCATTAGATGTATGGGTTTTACTCTTGAAACTAGACTTTGTCATCTTACCTTTTTGACAATTCTTGCACATGATATGTTTGACCTTAGTCATGCTCATTAAGCCTCTGAAATGCATTTTGTTGCTTATTTTTATCATGTTGTCAAAATTCACATGACACAATCTTTTGTGCCACAACCATATGTCTTTGTTTATAGTCATTAAACAAGTGGTGTTAGTGTCATCAAGATAGAAAAGGTTACCTTTTGTCTGCTCACCAGTTCTGATCAACCTTCATGATTCATTGAAGATCTTTTCCTTCTTATTTTGAAATGCCACTCGGTGACCTGTATTATTTAGCTATGAAACACTTAACAGATTATAATTTAGTCCTTTTACCCAGTAAGCATTTTCACATTTGATTAGGTTATTTAACATTATAGTTCCTTTACCTTCAACTAGACAAGGTGTATCATTTCCCATTCTTACTCAACCACCATTACAGTATTCAAAAGTCTCAAACTTTTGTTTTTCACCGGTAATATGGTGAATGTAGCCACTATCTATGATCCAGACATCATTCATACTAACTTTAGATATGAGTGCAGTTTATACATACCTTTCTTCTTCTTCGTCTGAATCATCCTTCATGGCTACAAATACCATCTCAATGTCTTCTTTTGATTTGGTGTCAGTGTCATCATCTCTGTTCTCAGCTAGGTAACAAGCTTTCTTTCCTTTGTCCTTGTAGTCTTGGGTATCTCTTTTGTCAGATTGTCGGTTGCTTCAGTAATATCTATTATCACCTCTATCAAACTTCTTCTCTTAAGATATGTCATTACCTCTATCATATTTTCTTTTGTTTGGACATCTTGCAACAAAGTGCCCAACCTCTTTACAATTGAAACATACAAGTGGTAATTTACCTGTGTATTTTACTTTTCCTCTGGGCAATCTTATTTCTATTAGTGCTTCAATCTCATCAAGTCCTTGATCCTCATTATCACTTTCACTATCATTTCTAATAGCATGTCTATGACTTGAATTGCTTATCTTTAAAGAAGATTTGAAGGTAGATTTTATAGATGGTAAGACACTATTATCAAAGTTATTCATCTCAAATGAAATCACTCTACCAATCAGACTATCTAGACTAACTGTATTGTTTGCAACTGCTCTCATTTCTTGAATAGTAGAAACTCTAATAGCATATACAGGTAGTAAGGTTCTTAAGATTTTACTTACCATTGTCTCCTCTTCAAGTACACCTCCAACTCCTCAGATAGAATTGACTACCCCTTTGATTCTGCAGCTATACTAAGTGATATTTTCTCCTTCTTTCATCCTTAGGTCATCAAACCTCCCTCTTAGGCTCTTTCCCTTGGCTCTTAGTACATTAGCATCTCCTCCATGTACCAACTTCAACTTATCCCACATTTTCTTTGCAAAGGTGCAGGTTTTGACATCTTCAAACTTAGCATCAGAGAGTGATGAGGCAATTTTTATCATCATGCAATTATGCTCATTCTTTACTCTTAATTTCTCAAGAGTGTGAGGTCCATTAGGAAACACATATTCAGTATCAAGGTATTAAGTAACATCATTTCCAATACCTTATAGGTGGAGTCTTATTATTATTTTCCATGATGCAAAGTTGTCTTTATTTAACTTGGGCACATCTCATTTGTTCATCTTGTGATCTTTTTCTTGAGTTGTTAAAATCCCTTTCCAAGCACACAAGCTCTGATACCAATTGTTAGTAATAACTAAGAGGGGGGGTGAATTAGTGGCCTAAAAAATATTCCAATTAATCAACCCAAAAACTTAGTACCACAATATTAATCCTCTAGTTATCTTTAGTCTTATAAGATGAATGCCTTCAAATATACTTATCAAATTACTACTGCTCGAAATGCTTTGTTAAACCTTATTTTGTATGTTTACTGAATAGCAGTCTATTAATTTACCAAAAAATAGTAAATTACTTAGAGTATACCGATCAATCTACATTAGCTATGTGTAATGAAAAATACTAAAGTAATGACTCATAAACACATTGACACATGGATTTTTAACGTGGAAACCTTGTTAAGGGAAAAAACACTTGGGACGGGTAACCCAAAATTTTCACTCTTCTAAAGTGAGCTCGGTGAAGAGCCAACCCTATTAAAGGTTACAAACACACTGTTAGGTGTTACCTTGTTAGAGGATTTAAAAGATTAGTTTGTCGCTTGATATTGGGCATTCCTATTCTACCTTCCTTGTACAAACTCTTCTAGTTTGTCAAATGGTATCTAGCATCTCATGCTATCTTCATGATCAAACTTTTTGATACTCCTTGGGATGTATCTCAATATAGAAAGGATCTTTAAATCCTTCTTAGTTAAGAGACTTTCTGAATCAATGGTTAAACTAAAATAGTATGATCTGTTCACATATACAACTTATACTTGCATATTTTCAGATCTATTGTAAGTTCATAAAACTAATCTGATCAATATCTCCATTTAATACCTTTGCTCCACTTTTGTTATGCTCAGTGATGCTATGCTCTGTTCATTGGTGTCCACAGAAATCTTTAGCTCTTTCCTCAGCTTGATTGATTAGGAGTGTATGAAGTTTTTATTCATTAGTTTCTTTTTAGCATCCTATTTTTCATTCAATCCCCTTAATTCATAATGAATTAAATTGTCTCTTTATAGACATGATATCACCGTTGTTAGGCTCTTCATTTTCTTGATCTTGGCATGATCCGCAATCTTAGCCAATCTGATTTAAAGAAAAATTCTTATTTTATCTCACAAAGATCTTCTTTCCAACTGGACAAAACATCTTTAAATCCTTTAGTTGTCTCTGGCTTTATCTTGTCAATGAAAACAATGATAATTAACCGTTAATTTTATGTTTAGCTCTGCCAGCTAGATATTTTATCGTTTATGAACTTAAGTTAAATTTTGGTGTTTTAACACTTTGATAGCTTTGGTCAACACTCCAGTTCTCCTTGGGATTCTCCATCAGGTTACACTATGATTTTGGCCATTGGATATGCTTTTGATTCTTCTCATCAGTAATGCTCATCAAGGTTCTTGTTCGAGTATCACTATGACTTGACTTTCGGTGATCTCTGTCCTTCGGGTTCCACTAATCGTCGGTGTTTGAAGTCACATAGTGAAGGCTTTCTTTTATGCATTACTGAAAGCATAATCTTTATCGCTTTGATTCTCTAAATTATTTGACACTTTGGTTCTAACTGATTAGATTATATCAAGTTGACATCAATGACAATATAATTCATTAACTAATTTAATGTCTTGCATTATCTTTCTACATTTTGGTGATCAACTTAACATCTTCAAACTTTCAATCAGTTACATTTCATCAGAATATGTAATTGTGAATGAGATCTTTTAAAATTTTTATAAAACCTTCCAATTCAAGGGCTTGGAGATAGATTTATTCATTTCTCACAAATGCACCATTGAAAATTCTTAAAATCTTATTCTTTTAATGTCAAAGTTCTTCATTACTTGAAAGGAACTAAGTGACTGTTGTTTCAAGTGAGTTTTTGATTCCATAAATGTTCTTGGAAGTTCTAATGGGATCCTAGTCAAAGGTGATCAAAGGTAGGAATTAATATATAAAAGTGTTTGAAAGTCTAGTTTTGAAGGCCTTTAGGATTTGGAGTTGGCATTGATCATTAAACTATGATTAAGGTTTATTGTCTTTTGCTGAATTTAGTCTGGTTTTGTAGCATATTTCTATGAGAGGTAGTTCCTTGGTTTGATAATGTCATTTCAAGAGTCCAAGAAGGGCATGTGGATGACCCCTAGGTTTGTTGAACCTTGCAACTATTATTGAGAGTCTCTATGGGAAGTGTTATGTGAGAGAAGTAGAAGTTGATCCATGAAGAATCCTTATAAATTGATGAAGTCCATGTTGATGGTGAGTATTTTGATTTATGCCTTGTGTTGGGAGTTGGAAAATGGATTTGTTTCATAACTAGAAATCAGTTTATTGCATAATGGTTCCTAATTTTTGGAGTCTAATTGAAAGAAGTTTGGAGATCAGTTTGTTGATGAGTTACTAGTCCTTTAAGCATTATGATCAGTTATAAATAATGGAGGGAATCCTTGTTTCCATGGTGAGTTCTCAAAGTGCAAAGGATTCATATTAAGGTGCATTGGTAATTCTTTGGGTCAAGTGGAGTTATTGTCATCAGTGATAGTGATTGTTAAGTTGAAGAAAGTAAATAAACTTGTTAGATTCCTCACCTATCTATTTGAAGGTCTTATTTAAAGTGTGGGTCAATAGTACCCTTGGATTTTAGATGTTTATTTTGGATGGTTTTATAATAGCATATGGTTAAAAAATAATCTATACTTGTGACAGTGTTTTTCTATGCTATCTAATTTTCTATACTTACGATAGTTTTTTTACAGGCCAAATGTTTTTGGTGTAAAATATCAAATTTATTAGGTTTTGTTACCTATCTATGAATAAAATTATTTAAGTGGGACTTTGATATTTTTTGAAGATATAAATGTATGTTGTAAATTTGGCCTTGTTAATTCACCATACACTTCAACATAGTCCTTCTTCACCAGGTACACACAAGACTGAATATGAGATTATTCATCTTGTCTGCCTACATGATTTGACCTGTTGCCTTCTATCCAGACAGGGTTTTTTAAATTGCTCTTAGAACGAGAGTCTCACAACCATGGACCAATCTAGGAACGAAGGATTTATCATGATAAATGCAATACAATGCAATATTATGCTAAGAATTGAAATATGAGAGATAATCTAAGACATGATGATCAATGCAATTATTCTAGAAATTTGAAGCTATTCTATTGCAATATGAAATTATTCTATATGAAGCTATGACAATAATTCAATATTCTAACAATGCATATTTTTTTCAGAAATTCAGGAGGGTCAGGGGGTTTTGAATGAAGAATAAGAGTTCTTTTATAGACTCGGAGATGATCAGAATAGAAAATTTCCTCTTTGAAATAAAACAGATAGAAAAGCCAGTTTAAAATAGAAAGATTTATTCAAAAGAATAAAATAAATTATTTTTCTCTCTGCTTTAACTGTTTTCTTTCTTTGATTTAATTCTGTTTTATTTGAATTAAATTGTTTTATTTCTCTTTAAAGCACAATTAATTCAAAGTTTCCATTTTTGAATAAAAGAAAGATTTTTGAGAGAATATTCAATTAATTAAATAAATGTGACCTCATAATTGCTTTTTCTCAATTATCTGAATATTAAATTCAATTATTGAAAATGAGAATATTTATTTAATAATTAAATATTATTTAATTCCTTTTTCATGTGTCTCAGCTAAAGAGGGTGAAT
>MU227806.1:715908-732174 GCA_018584345.1 Thuja plicata | reverse complement strand
AATTAAAGTGCTAGGACTTTATTAATTAAATTAATTCAATCATAAGGTTTGTTTAGCTAAATAGATATTTAGGAATTAAATATGATGTATGATTAATGCAGATTTAGGATTTTCTACATTTGACACTCAGGTCGAGTAGAGTCAGTCAAACACTCAGAATTGCCTAGTACAATAGGACTTTGATGATTCAGAAGAATGACAAATGCAACAAAATTGGTTAGAGTTGCAAGATGCCAATTTTGGGGTGTTACAATAAATATTATAGCTTGGTAAAGAAAAATCTTGTTAGATAATATTAGTGCAAAAAAAATGAAGAGACACTTGCTAGATTGTGGGCTAGATTGAAAAGAAAGGATGATGGGAAATGTTGTTGTTCATGATAACATTTTAACATTTTTATATATTAAAAAAATCACTTGATCATGATCATGGTTTATTTGTGTTGATCATTATTATAATGGTTGGGCACCCTAGGGCACATGATATGGATTATCATGACCCGAAGAATGTGGTTTTTCAAGAAGAGGAATATGGAGCCATGAATATCGAATATGAAGTTAATGATCCTATGGAAAAAGGTGATCATGCGCCAAAAAACATAGTTGAAGATGATGGTGTTGGCATATGATGAAGATGATCGTGTAGTAGATCATGTAGTGGATGTTGTACTATTTTCTTTTCTGTAAACAAGTCTATTGCATAGGTTAGATCTGATATACCAGTGGTGAAGTTGATTGCACAAGGAATTTTCTAAGTATCTAGTGTATCGGTGATAATACATTTTGTGATGGTAAATATGACACGTGGTGATAATAGTGAGGATTCAGATGGTGTGATCGATTAGGTAGTATCTACAGAGTTATGTTTACCTACATCTATGATCGCTCAAGTGAATTTGGAGTACACATAGATATTTGAGGGAAACACCAATGATATTGGCGAGAACAGTCAATTGATCTAGTCAAATTTGTTCAATCGAGGTTGTGGTCAATTATTCATCGATGTTAGATCTATTTTTGAATTTTATTATTGAGGGTCGACATTGAAGGTTTCAATTCCTATGTTGGCATGATCACTTACGTATTTTGAATTAATTTTTGGAACCGACTTGTAAAACATTTTAGGGTTTGTGATAAACTTGAAAAGGTATATAAAAGGATGAAAATTTGTTAAGTTGGGGTTGTTAGTTTGTGATGTGGTGATTTCGATCATTGGAGGAAAAAGTGTAAAAGTGTGTTAAGGGTGTTAGATAAATCATAATATCACAGTGGGAAGTACAAAAGTGGATCTATCAGGCAGAATATGTCATCATCATGTCATTTTTTGAGTTTTCTACTCAAGGTAAGTTCTAACAGGATTGTGATCAAAATCCTTTAACAAGGTTACTCCTAATAGGGTATGTAGGATCCTAACAAGTCTAAAGATTAAATCCTTTAACAGAGTGACTCTCAAAAGGAGTTTTAAATCTCTTAACTGGGTAGTTCTTAATAGGAGTGTTGTAATAACCTTTAACCAGGTTATAGATACTCTTAACAGGGTATACCCTTAACAGGGTGATGTAATGCTCCTAAAAGAGAAAATATTATTGCTGCAATAGTGAGATATTTGGGTACTAATTCCCACCATCTTTTTTCCCTCTAACCCAGGGTTTCCATGCAAAGTATCACTATCCTTGTGTTGCATTTGTGGATGCATGTTTTACTTCTCTTCTATGTTACATTTCCCTTTACATGTTGACTTATTTGGAAGTTTATGAAAAGATTTAGTAGATCTATGGTTGCACAGATTCACCCCCCCCTTAGTTCCTTATAAGACTAATAGATGGTACAAACACATTGATCCATGACACATTTAGTGGTGCAGTTGATCATGATCATTGATATGAATTTGATGATGTTCATGATTTATCTGTACTTGAGAAGGTATACAAGCCCCTTTAGGAAGGCTCCCAAACAACTCTTCTCTTTTTTGTATTGTTTATGGTGAACTTGAAGGTTATGAATGGTTTATCCAACATAGAAATCTCACGGATGTTAAGGTATGTCATTAACGTCATCTATTTTTGTTGTTAGTTCATCACTAGTAAATAAAGGATGAAATATGTGTTGATCTCAAAGTTTTGTTGTCTATTAGTGTCACACACTTAGTCATAATCAAGGTAGGTTGGTCGGTCATCACTGTGATCGAGCCATCCCACTAAGGCCAAGACCGAGCAGTAGTTATTGTCAAGCAATTCAGTGGTCACCGAGTACTCAGTAGTTTCCAATAAAAATGATTTCCAAGTTTCATAGATAGTCTATGTCGAGTGCTATTTTTAACCAAGCGTTAGAGTTTACTTATGCCAAGTATGATAGTTTTGAGATATGTGTTTGAAATGGAACAAACACTTAGGTAAACTATTTTGGATGACATCTATGAATCATTTAATGATTATTCACCATATTTAATGCATTAATTATGTATTTTTTATAAGATGACGGATCCCTATGCAAGCAATGCAACCAATAAAAATTAAGGATGCCTAAGCAGGAAAATGTGATGAATCTAGATCATTGATCTTGATCTAGATGTTTTATTAGTGATCTTTATATGGGATTCTTCAAACCCTAATCTATGCATGTGTGTAGATGCAAATGTCAAAAGAAGAGATCGGATGAGTATGCATATTTTGCATATCTAAAACATAGACCAGACAGAGTGAATGAGCAGAGCAATGAAGAGAAGATCAAAGATATTTTAGATTGAGAGATAAGTTAAGAGTTGGAAAGAGGAGATCCATTATCATCATTTGAGTGTAGACCAAAGGATCAGGTACTAATACATTCTATCAATTGAATCAAGGTAAGTCTCTTAATAGAGTGGTCCTAAGGCCTTTGTAAATCTCTTAATATAGTGCTTAATTTTTTGTAAGTTTAAATCCTTTAACAAGGTAGATATTATAATTCTGTAAGCTCTTAACAAGGCAGGCCCCTCACAGGGTAGATCATCAGAAGTGATCAAATTTTGTATCCCTAATAGGCACACTTTATTACTATAGTAGTCAAGTTTTGTGGGTCTCATGCCCACCCCAATTTTACCTTTCAAGGGTTTTTGGGTTACCAAATATTTGTGTTATGTGTTCATTATGCATATGATTAGATGTTAGATCTATTACAGCATTTCCATTTATGTTTATGAATACATGGTTGAATCAGTTTTCATTAGAAGTGTAAAAGTTTAATAGATCTAATTCACCCCCCCCTCTCAATTACCGCTTTCCCATATTATACTTCCAACAATTGGTATCAGAGCTTTATTCTCTTACTAGAATTCTAACCACTTGAGATTTAAGACCTTGGAGATGGAGGTTTATAAGTTGGGAAAGGTCATTGAGAATCAGAAGATTAGCATCCACCTGCCACTGCACCAACTTGAAATAGCAAGAGAATAATTGAGGAAATCCTTAAAAGCTAGGAAAGAATTGGAAACACAGTTGAATGAAACTTCATATAAAGAAGAAGACAATGAAGGTCTATTTGACAATGGATATTCCAAAGAAAGTGATGTAGAAATTGTAGATTTATTGGAAAAGAACAACGCATTGAAAGAATGAGTCAAAAGTATACAGATAGAATAGGAAACCCAATCAATTACATTATGTGAGGTGATTGATCAGAAGAAGAAAGTTGAGGAGGACAAGACAATGGCAGAAGAATATAAGAAGTAAATGGCTACCAGACTTGATGAAAGGACAAGTGATGTGTAGAAGCTCAAAATAAATCAGTTGAACATGGTCAACCAACTATTATTTACAAATCAAGAGATAAATAAAAAACAAATTGAAATTACATACTGAGATCTGAGAACAATCAACTGAAAAATGAGTTGAGATCTGAAAGAGAACTCATTGAGAGGATAAACAAACCAAATGAAGCCTTGAGATACTTTGAGGAACTGATGATATCACCAATGAGGAATAATGACACCTCTGGACTTGGACATACCAAGCACTTGTCATCCACTAAAGAAGGAGAATCATCAAAGAGTGGAGAATAGAGGAATGCAAAGCTGAAGAACAACAAACCTACATGTCATCATTGTGGGAAACTCGGTCACACAGCAAATATTTTCTAAAGAAAGAATGGTAATTCCAATCCTAAAACCAAATTTAATGGCTATTTCTTTAACCATAGGAAGCATGGACATCATGCACATGAATGCATGTCAAAGACTAGAAATACACCTACTTCACCTAGATTTCAAGGAAATTGTTACAATTGTGAGAAGTTTGGTCATAGAAATCAAGATTGCATATCCAATGCAAAATCCAAATGGACATCCAAGATAAAAGGCAATGCACCAAGGAAAGGCAACACATTAAATTGGGGTTACAATACAAGGCACATTTTTCATTATTGTGGACAATATGATCATATTGCAGAAAATTGTATAATGACGCACTTTAGAGGTAAATCCAAGAGTTGGATGAATGAAAGTTTGGTCTGTTATAGTTGTCACAATATCGGTCATACTAAGAGATACTACAAGACCAAAGCCCTGGAACCTACTGTTGAGACGATAATGAATTGGATGAATCTAACATGGAGAAAAAAATAAGCAAGTAGTAGTGGACCCAGTGAAACTAAGATCACCCAATCTAATGGATCAAGTGATCACACTACTTCCAATTAAGAAAAGAAGGTATGTAAGGAACCATTTTCTCTAATGCTATATTTTACACCAATTCCTAACATAAGATGTGATAAAGTGATGAAATATAACTGATTGAATGTTAGAAGATGTTAAGTTGATCACTGAAATGCAGAAAGATAATGCAAGACATTAAATCAGTTAATGGATTGTATTGTCATTGATGTCAACTTAATATAATCTGATCGGTTATATACAAAGTGTCAAAGACTTCAAAGAGTCAGAGAGATAAAGATTATGCTTTCAGTAATGCATAAAAGACCAGAACTCACTAAGTGACTACAAACACCGACGGCTAGTGGAACCCGACACCGAGAGAAAAGTCACAGTGATGCCCGAGAAAGAAAACTGACAGCATTACCGATAAGAAGAATCACAAGCATTATCGATGGGAAAAATTACAGTGTTACCCGACGGACAGACAACCCTAACGGAGAAGCCCAAGAAGAACTGAAGTATTGACTAAAGATATCTAAGAGTTAAAACACTGAAAGGAACTGAAGTTCAGAAATGACAAAATACTTAGCTAGAAGAGCTAAAGATAGACTTAACTGGTTGTTAACATTGTTTTCATCGACAAGTTAAATCCAAGGATAAGTAAAAGATTTTAATTTTTTTTATCCAGTTGTCAAGGAGAAATCTACAGGATAAAAATAAAGTAAAGCTTTAAAGAAAGATTGGCTAATATTGTGGATCACGCCAAGAACAAGAAAGTCAAGAAGTGAGAAATGGTGATATCATGTCTATAAAGAGACAATCTAATTCATTATGAATTAGGGGAGTGAATGAAAAAGAAGGATGATGAAGAGAAACCGATGAAGAAAAAATTCATATAATCCTGATCGATCAAGCTGAGGAAAGAGCTAAAGATTTCTGTGAACACCGAGCAATAGAAAAGCACAGCATCACCGAGCAGAAAGAAGTGGAGCAAAGGTATTGAAAATATACATTGATCATAAAGGTATTATGAGCTTACAATAGATCTAAAAATCTGAAAATCTAAGTTGTATGTGTGAACAGATCATTTATTGTTTCATTTTAACCATTGATTCAAAAAGTCTCTTAACCGAGCAAGACTTAATAATCCTTTCTATATTCAGATACATCCCAAGGAGTATCAGAAATTTTGATCGTGAAGATAGCATGAGATGCTAGATACTATTTGAAAAACTACACTGGGTTTAGTCATAAAAGGTAGCATAGAGATGCCCGATATCAAGTGACAAACTATTCTATTTAAATCCTCTAACAAGGTCACACCTAACAGTGTGTTTGTAACCTTTTACAGGGTTAGCTCTTCACCGAGCTCACTTCAGAAGAGTGAAAACTTTGGGTTACCGGTCCCAAGTGGTTTTTCCCTTAACAAGGTTACCACATTAAAAATACATGTGTCAATGTGTTTGTGAGTCATTACTTTAGTGTTTTTCATTACACATAACTAATCTGGATTGATCGGTATAGACTAAGCAATTTACTATTATTTGGTAAATGAAAGACTACTAATTGGTAAACATAAGAATAAGGTTTAAATAGTGAACTCTGAGTAGTAGTTATTTGATAAGTTTATTTGAAGGCATAACTCCTGTAGGACTTAAGATTTATAGAGGCTTAATATTGTGGTACTAATTTTTTGGGTTGATTTATTGGAATATTTTTTAGGCCACTGATTCTCCCCCCCCCCGCTCTATTATTCTAACAATTGGTATCAAAGCTTGTGTTCTTAGAAAGGGATTTTAATAGCTCAAGAAAAAGATTAGAAGATGACCAAATGAGATGTGCCCAAGTTGAATAAAGACAACTTTGCATCATGAAAAATCTGAATAAGACTCCACCTATCAGGTATTGGTAATGATGTTACTCAACACCTAGATACTGAATATGTGTTTCTTGTAGGACCTCACACTCTTGAGCAATTGAGAGAAAAGAATGAGCACAATTGCATGATGATAGAACTTGCTTCCTCACTCTCTGATGTTGAGTTTGAAGATGTCAAAATCTGCACCTTTGCAAAGCAAATGTAGGATAAATTGAAGCTAGTACATGAAGGAGATGCAAATGTACTAAGAGCCAAGGCATAAATCCTAAGAGGGAGGTTTGATGACCTAAGGATGAAAGAAGGAGAAAATATCACTTAGTATAGCTGCAGAATCAAAGAGGGAGTCAATGCTATCCGAGGAGTTGAAGGTGTATTTGAAGAAGAGACAGTGGTAAGTAAAATTCTAAGAACCTTAATGCCTATATATTCTATTAGATTATCTGTTATACAAGAAATTAGAGTAGTTGCAAACAATACTGATACTCTAGATAGTCTGATTGGTAGACTGATTTCATTTGAGATGAATAACTTTGATAATAGTGCCTTACCATCTATAGAATCTGCATTCAAATCTTCTTCAAAAATAAGTAAGTGAAGTCATAAACACATTATGAGGAATGATAGTGAAAGTGATAATGAGGAGAAAGGACTTGATGATAATGAAGCACTAATGGAAAGAAGATTGCAGAGAGGCAAAGGTAGATACAAAGGTAAATTACCACTTGTATGTTTTAATTTTAAAGAGGTTGGACACTTTGCTGCAAGATGTCTTAACAGAAGAAAAGATTACAAAAGTAATGATAGAACATATGAAAAGAAGTTTGACCAAGGTGATAACAGATATTACCGAAGCAACTAAAAATATGATAGAAGAGATACCAAGACTACAAGGAAAAAGGGAAGAAATATTGTTACCTAGCGGAGAATAGAACTGATGATACTGACACCGAATCTCAAGACAACATTGAGATGGTATTTGTAGCCATGAAGGATGATTCAAACGAAGAAGAAGAAAGGTATGTAGAGACTCCGCTCATATCTAAGGTTAGTAAGCATGATGTCTGGATTATAGATAGTGGCTGTAGACACCACATGACTATTGATAAACAAAAGTTTGAAAGTTTTAAATACTATAATGCTGGATCAGTAAGAATGGGTAATGACACACCTTGTCCAGTTGAAGGTAAAGGAACCATAATGTTGAATAACCTGATAAAATGTGAAAATGCTTACTAGGTAAAAGGATTGAATTATAATTTGTTAAGTATTTCATAACTAAATAATACAGGTCACTGAGTAGCATTTGAAAATAAAAAGGCAAATATCTTCAATGAATCGGGAAGGTTGATTGAAACTGGTGAAGAGACAAAAGGTAACCTTTTCTATCTTGATGAAATTAACACTTTTTTAATAAGTGATTGAATGTTTGAAGATGTTAAGTCAATCATCGAAATGGAGAAAGATAATGCAAGACATTAAATCAGTTAATGGATTGTATTGTCATTTATGTCAACTTGGTATAATCTGATCGATTATATACAAAGTGTCAAAGACTTCAGAGAATCAGAGAGATAAATATTATGCTTTTAATAATTCATAAAAGACCAGCATTCGCTAAGTGAATACAAACATTGATGGCTAGTGGAAGCCGATGGATAGAGAAACCCGAGAGAAAAGTCATAGTGATTCCCGAGAAAGAAAACCAACAAGCATTACCAATGAGAAGAATCACAAGCATTATCGACGACCAGAATTACAGTGTTACCTGATGAACAAACAACCCTGATGGACAGACAACCCCAATAGAGAAGCCTAAGGAGAACTGAAGTGTTGACCAAAGTTATCTAAGAGTTAAAACACCGAAAGGAACTGAAGTTCAGAAATGACAAAATACCTAGCTGGCAGAGCTAAAGATAGACTTAACTGGTTGTTAACTTTATTTTCATCGACAAGTTAAAGCTAGGGATAATTAAAATATTTAAAGTTTTTTTATTCAGCTGTCAAGGAGAAATATACAAGATAAAATTGAAGTAAATCTTTAAAGCAAGATTGGCTAAGATTGCGGATCACGCCAAGAACAAGAAAGTCAAGAACTGAGAAACAGTGATATCATGTCTATAAAGAGACAATCTAATTCATTATGAATTAGGGGAGTATGAAAAATAAGGATGTTGAAGAGAAACTAATGAAGAAAAAATTCATACAGTCCTAATCAACCAAGCTGAGGAAAGAGCTAAAGATTTCTGCAGACACCGAGCAACAAAGAAGCACAACATCACCGAGAAAAAAGAATTGGAGCAAAGGTATTGAAAAGATACATTGATCAGAAAGGTATTATGAGCTTACAATAGATCTAAAAATCTGCAAATCTAAGTTGTATGTGTGAGTAGATCATTTACTATTTTAGTTTAACTATTGATTCATAAATTCTCTTAACCAAGCAGGACTTAACAATCCTTTCTATATTGAGATACATCCCAAGGAGTATCAAAAATTTTGATCATGAAGATAGCATGAGATGCCAGATACCATTTGATAAACTATACTGTGTTTAGTCATAGAAGGTAGCATAGAGATGCATGATATCAAGTGACAAACTATTCTATTTAAATCCTCTAACAAGGTCACACCTAACAGTGTGTTTCTAACCTTTAACAGGGTTTTTTCTTCATCGAGGTCACTTTAGAAGAGTGAAAATTTTGGGTTACTGGTCCCAAGAGGTTTTTCCCTTAACGGGGTTTCCATGTTAAAAATACAAGTTTCAATGTGTTTATGAGTCATTACTTTAGTGGTTTACATTACACATAACTAATCTTGATTGATCGGTATACACTAAGCAATTTACTATTTTTCGGTAAATGAAAGACTGCTAATCGGTAAACATAAGAATAAGGTTTAAACAGTGAACTCTGAGCAGTAGTTATTTGATAAGTTTATTTTAAGGCATACATCTTGTAGGAATGAAGATAACTAGAGGCTTAATATTATGGTACTGATTTTTTGGGTTGATTTATTGGAATATTTTTTAGGCCACTTATTCTCCCCCTCTCAGTTATTCTAAAATTAAAGTCTATATTAGCATAAGTTAAAATGCATTAGGAAAGATCTAAGACAAGAAATGAGCAAATAATTGATATGCATATTTGATGTCGAGTATCAGTATTAGTATGTACTAAGCTCCCATACTGACCAATTTGATTTGTCGACCGAGCATCAGAGGTGATAGAGTCACTATTCTGACCAACTGAAGGAATGAGTTAACCAGGCTATTCATTCAAAGGCCAAGATAACTTTTATTCACCTACCACTGTAGGGAAAATTTAATGAAGACCTAATTTGAATGTTTGAGGGTATGTAATGGATTTATTTGTTCATTTTTCATTTCACACAGTGATTAGATTTTACAGATTGATTTAGAGATGATTTGAAGAGCAAATTAAGCAAAGTTTGTAAAGATTCTATGTGTGTATCATCGGAAAGAATTGAGAAAAGTTGAAGACCCGTTATTTTTTATTTACCCAAAGTTCAGTTCACAAACCCTAATCTGAAAAAATAGCTACCAGTACATCTACTGGAGTAAAGAAACAAGATAAGGAAATGAAGAATGTTCAGTTAGTCAAGAGTGACACCTTTTCACCGCCCAATTTAAATGTTGTACCGAAGACTGCAATGAAGGGAGATCTTTCAGGAGCCCTCCCAAGATTCTTATGATCCGTGAAGTGAGAACATGCTACATGGGAAAGATTAGTGAAGTTAGAGATTTTGATTTGAGGGATGCCTAAAACAAACTATGTGAGAATGGGGCATTGAAGGCTGAACATTAGTACATTACAGAAAAAGGGTTAGTCTGTACCCTAGATTTCCCATGCAACTTCAAAATCGAATGGATCAGGATAGTTCTGAGCAGAGTTCATGATATGAGAATATGGCTAGAAAATGGAATAGTGAAGATCACTAAAGACATCATCCACCAAGTCACTGGTTACCCTATTGTGCAAGGGAAAAGAAAAATGCACTATCAAAATAGAGAAGAAATTAAAAACAAAACTCTTTTCAAGTGGAATAAAAGAGGAATGACAATTTCACTAATCACAGATCCTGAAGTTGACTTTGCAGTAAGAGTGATTGCTCACAAATTGTATCAGTCAAGAGGGTTGGATAGTGTTCATTGCATTGCATTTGATCAAGCATGTAAAATGTTGAAAAAGGATCATACTTATGATCTTTCCAAGCTACAATTAACTCAACTTGTTGAGAACCTATCATCCCTGAGAAAGGCAAAGAACTCTATGTGTAAGTTCAGATCCTTGTTAGTATGTATATTTTTCTATGTTCATAATAATTTTTTCCACTATAGGAGATGTACTATGGAGTTAGGACTGACCAGTAATAGTACAGATTAATGAGTTCATACAGCATATAGGAGAAAAATTTGACAATGTTATGGGTAATTATTTTGTGGAGTTCAAGAAGAAGATGAGATTAAGAAGCAGAATCCCAGTTTAACTAGTTGAGATGTATTATGATGATGTTTTATTTCTAGTTGATACTGATTACACTTATATACAAGTTGTAGTACCAAGGGTAACATGGTTGAGGCCATTACCTTATGAGGTTGATAGAGGTGAGACATCTGTAGCAATCACAACATTACTTGCAGAGAAAGTTGATAAGAAGACTACAGTATTTGGGAAGTATGAGGAAGAAAAATATAAGATCACCATGGGATTGAAGGTTGCAACCATGGAGAGGAAGAGGAAGAAAATAGTGAAAAATATTGAAAACATGTTTGGAGAATAAGAAGAAAAAGATGATGCACCAATACATATCACACAAGGTCAAGGTGAGGACCAATCTAGTGATTCAGAAGAGAGTGAAGATGAAGATGTGTAAGTGGATAAGAAGGGTAAGAAACTGATGGTTTCTGAGTCAACCAAAAAGAGGAGTTCACAGTAGAAACCTACTCCTCCTGCCACATCTAGACCAAGAAATAGGGCATCAAATGCTACAATAACAGTCAAGCCACCAAAGAAGATTTTATTAAAGAATACAGAAGGTGAGAGCTTAGGGAAAAGGAAATGAGTACAAACTGAAGCTGAGATGAGTAAAAACAAGAGGAAATTGAGAAGGAAATATGTGTTGAGAAAAGATGAAGAAGATGAGGAATTAATAGATATACAAGACATCAAAAAACATGAGGCAGCTACATTCAAACATTCTACAAACATTGATGAGATTTTCAACAATATCAAGAGTTCAGCAAGTTTGTCAGGTTTTAAGTTCATCAAATTTAAAAAGATAAGTAAAAATGACAAGGTAAAGATAGAAGATACAGTGATAGATATGTTAGCATCATTCAAAATGACACCATTAGAGATTGGGAATCACATCCTTGAGGAATTGTCTAGCAAGATTGAACAAAGATGCAAGTTTACTCTTACAACTGAAAGGCATATTAGAGAAGGGCATTAGACCAAATAATGCCTGAAAAAACACCAAAATAGAGAGAAAATTTCATGGAGAAACATAGGAATAGGTTCATTCCTAGGTTGAGAGTATACTTAATACTGAAAAATTATGTTGAAGGAGTTGTACAATAGATCCAAAGAATTTGGAAGATAATTTTTGGACTGTTAGTTGATAAAAGTGCAAGCAAAGATGAAGGCACATAAGAACAAGTTGAGATTTATAACAAAGAAGAAATTGATGAGCCGGATAATGTGGAGGATGATACAAAGGAAAAGGTTAAGGATGCACAAATAGAGTAATTTTCAATTGATGACTCAATCACAATGAGTGGTGAGGATACACAAGATTTGAATGTCGAGGAGCAGGTGAAGATATAATTCACATTCAAGATTCCCCTGCCGAGGCAAACTTTGAAGTTATTGATGAAGGAGGGAAGAGTATAGAAGATCAGGAAGATAAGTCTACAATAGATATCTCTGGACCCCATAAAGAACAAACAAAGGAGAATAAGTCTATAGAAGCTAAGGAGAAACAAGAGCCTATAGAGAAAGAGGCTATTCAAGCATTTATAAAGCTACCACTTGCTGAGACTAAGATTGTAGATACACCTTAATTACAGGAAATTTTCACTCATAACAAGTTAGTGACAATCAGTGGTGACACTAGTACATTGCATACAGAGCAAAAGCTGAGTAGAAGCACTCCAGAGACTAAGAAGAAGAAGTCACATAAGAAAAAGGATAAGTCTCTGAGCATTGAGGTAACACTTGATGAATTTATAGTGATTCCAAAATGGGAAACTTATAATTGATCCTATGAGCAAGTGCATATTTTGCAGAGTTTACTGAAAAGGAAGAGAAAGCAGGAGAAGATGAAATGAGAACATCAATAGAAGCAGGTATTGCATGACATAAAATATATATGTGTTGATCCATTTGAGCTTCAAGATGTAAAATAGAAAGAACAAATGATAGATCAATTGGTTCATGTTTTTCAAAAGGTGAACAATGGTGACATTGATGCAAATGAGAAGCTCATACAATGGTCAGAAAGAAAGTTTGAGGCCAAAATTCTTGAGAAAATCACCATAGAGATTAATCTAAAATAGGTTTCACTTTATTATTTGGTGAGCAACCGAGAGGAAGTTGTAGAAAATTTTTTGTCTTTGTACAAGAAATTATGTGATGTAGAATTCTTTACAAAGTAGAATCAATAGCTTATTGAGAAGCTACAGTCAGATATCAAGTCAACTGGTCATTCACTGAGCATGGATGCAAGTTCCAGCTCTATTCATTTTAATAGGTTGACTCACACCCAAAGAAGATTATCTGAGCTCATGGCTAATGATGGAAAGATAAGGGCTAATTTGATTACAATTTAGACAATGTTAATACCTCATTTGGAGGTCATGCTGAGAGAATTCTCAGCTGCAAAAGAATTAGCATAGAGGGAGCCACCTCTGAATATTGTAGAGAGCTTGATTGGTCTATCTACTGAGCTAGAAATAAAGTTACATGTTTTGGAGTCCGCTAGAACTAGTTGGGATAATGCATTGGCCATGATCCTACAGATTCACAAACCATTTTTGGACAAGTATGGTTTGACCCCTACAACCCCAGCAAACAAGAGTGACAAAAACAAGGGGGAAATGTAATTAGATATAATCAAGGGGGAAATGTCACAGATGCAAACAAGGAAAATAAAAAAATGATCTGAGAAGAGGAGGTATAACATACTATTTTAATATTTTTGGAATTATATACTTAATATTATGCTATATGTACAGTGAAGTCTTTATGAAGACCGATTCATAATCTTAGGGGGAGTTTTTGGTATACTTGATAGTTTTTTTTTTAAGGACTATAGAGTCATGAAAAAGTGTTTTTTCCACTAATGTCAAAGGGGAAGATTGTTGATCTCCAAGTTATTTTGTCTATTAGTGTCACACACTTAGTCATAATCAAGGCAATTTTTCCAGTCATCACTGCAACTGAGCCATCCCACTAAGGTCAAGACTGAGTAGTAGTTACTGCTGAGAAATTCAGTGGTCACCAAGTACTTAGTAGTTTTTGAGCAGAATGATTTCCAAGTTGCATAGATAGTTTGTGTTGAGTGATAGTTTTGACCGAGCATCAAAGTTTACTTATGTCGAGTAAGACGGTTTTGATATGTGTTTGGAATGGTACAAACACTTAGGTAAACTATTTTGGATGACATCTATGAACCATTTAATGATTATTCACCATATTTAATACATTAATTACACATTATTTCTGAGATGATGGATCCCTATGCAAGAAATGCAACCAATGAAAATTAGGGATGCCTAAGAGGAAAAATGTGATGAATCTAGATCATTGATCTTGATCTACATAACCCCAAGATTGAGACTGTAGCCATCTGGGTGAGTTTCAAGGGCCCTTGTAAGCCCAAACTTCTTGACAGGGCTCCCGAAAGGTCTCCCTTCATAAAGATGCACCTTCCACACCTGTTGATGTCACACATGATGAAGTGTCAAAATAAAAGATCAAAAAATATGAAGAGGAAAAAGGCCAACTAAGAAGCACAAATGAGATGCTTTTACAAGAAGTTTGGGCTTATGAGGGCCCTTGAAACTCACACAGATGGCTAAAGTCTCAATCTTGGGGTTATACCCTAATCTATCTATCATTTCATCAGTATCAAATTTGGAAACAAATGTAGGGTCATCTTGTTTTCTGAATTGGTCTAAAAGAAATAAATGTTAAAGGGTAAGTCCTGGAACAATAATCATGTAACTCTTCTTTACCATCTCTCTTGCCTCCTCCAAGGTGCAATTTATCTCATCAAGATTAAGCTCCCTGAGTGTTTTCTAAATGACTTCCTCATGCTTTGACTCTTCCACTCCTATCATATTTAATTGCTTTCTTTCTTTAAAAATTGTTATTTTCATATGTACCCAAAAATCCTTGAATTCCTGAGTGTCAATAAATTTTTCATCCTCAATAAATATTGCTAATATAGTTTCCCTTTCATCCATGAAATAATAGGTTCATCTTCTTCCTAAAGATGAGCATTATAACCATGAAATTCCTCTTAAAATACCAATGGAGAAGTAGACCTATCCACTTCTTCATTATTACCAAGTTCTTTGAGTGCACTAGCAGCCACTTCAATATCTCCTTCTCCTTGTGAGTCATCACGGAGCACAATATGTGCCACTTAATCTTAATTTTTCTTTTGAGAGGGGTAATTTATTGCGTCATCAAAATTTGAATCATGACTAATTATTTTTTTAAGCCTTTTAGCAGGAGAAGGCTTAACCTCTAGTGGAACATCACTCGTAGATTTTCCAAATAATTTTTCATAATCTCTCTAAAACAATTCCATTCTTAATATCTCATTGGTCTGATCATGGTGAAACCATGGAAATCCCTTTTGTTGTCTTTCATCTTCTAACTTCTTCAATATGTTCCATTTTTCCATGAAATATGAAGGATTCATACATTTTTGGGCAATATCTTTAGTTATGTCTATTTGATGTTTAAATTCTTTGATGAAGTACTTAATGTGACCTTTAGGGTTGTAGGACCTTTCCTTTCCATCTATAAAATGATATGCTCCCTTTAAATAACTTTTAACTTGTTCAATAGAACTAGAACCAATAGAAAACCCTAAACATCTAACCACATGGGGCATGAAAGTTCCCTTTTTTGTTGGTCCATTTACTTCCCTTTCAAACCACATCAACTACCAACTAAAATCTAGAAAAAGAACTCTATCAGAAACAAAAACTGGTAGTTTATGAGGAGCTAGTTTGCACACATAAACTTGAATAAGAGTGCGATCACTCTTATAAATACAGTTAGAAAATTAATGGGTCCAACCCTTCTCAAGATTATGTTCCTATAGTCTCAACACAACCCTTATCTTAAGAGAAATTATTTCCATCTGCAACCCAAGTGCCCTCAATATCCACACAAAAGTCATGAAAAGTGTTGTAATTACATTCTCTACTATTCTTATCCCACACCCTACACCATAGTTGAAATGGGAGTCTTGTTCCTGTTAGAAACACTGAGAGGGGGGGTGAATTAGTGTTTGTCTATTTATTATATTTTAGCAACTTAAACATGAATCAAACATACATCCAATGAAGCTCAATACAAGAATACATAACACATGGTATGATTACGGGGAAACCTTGATCAGAGGAAAACCCCGGTGGGAATTAGTACCCACAAATATTGCACTAGTATAATGAACCTGTTAAAGTTCCTTTGCCCTGTTAGGAGCAGTCTTTACAATCCAAG